>MU225325.1:6209102-6243893 GCA_018584345.1 Thuja plicata | reverse complement strand
GCGGCTCGTTAGGAAGCCTTGTGTGATACTCTAGTCCTGTTTCCTTCGAATCTTTGCATCTATGGGAGTAGCACCGCTGGTAAGCTTCCATTAGGTTCGATCCCCGTCCATTGGTTAATTTCTTCATCCTTAGGAGTAGCAATTAGGCAGTGAGTAGCTTAGTAGTGAGAGTTTATAGAGTGAAGATTGGAGTGATATAAATTCAAGAGGAGGAGATTGGAGTGATATAAATTCAAGAGGCGAAACAAAGGGAATATACATTGAAAAGCTAAAATTCATCATCATCATAGTCAGAGTTAAAAAATCTTTGAAGAAACAACGTAAGCCCGCCGACGTGATTACCAGCAAATCACATCATTGTAACTGAGTTAGGATCCACAGGTAAAGAACCTTGGAGTGTTTCCTCACGTCCTTTGTGAGTATATGCTTTTCAAGAGAGGGTTGAGTGTTTGATACCCTGTATCAAGCGTTTAGTCCTATATGTTATGTAGTGGTACAAAACTCACATCAACAAATACTAGTGCAATAACAATTTCAGCAGTGATATAATTTTAATTAGAGACACAACTCTTTAAGCAAGTCAACACTCTCTATTTCCAATACCATTACACATTCAAGCACGCCAATCTGTACAATACATTTAACATATAAATGAAGCACTGATTGGGATTGTGCACCTGTCCAGAAGTACCTCTTCACAGAAGCTGGCTGTAGCTATACAGTGAGGATGGACTGAGTCTGGGGAGTGTTGAAGAAGAGCCGACTATTAGAAGGTGCCACCAACCATTCACTGCTAGAATGTTCCACTGTACTGCCGCGTTTACTGCCTCCACGCTGCCCAGACTCACGTCAAACTGATTCAGTCTGTCCTCTATGTGATTCCCCCTGGAGTCCAACCTGTCCTCTTACTGCCGGTTTACCATATGCCTCATCCGATGAGTGGAGGGAGTAGTCGGGATGCTTGTGATCCTGCCACGGCTCGGTATTGATCTTGATGATGGATATCAACACTTACTCTTCCACTGCAGACTGTAGCCTTATAATGCTACCCACAAATATCCTTTTACGCCACACTACCACTGTTGACTGGTCTAGAAATGGCTCATATCCTCTCCGCACAGATACTACTGTTGCGACCCTTCACCAGTCACGTATTAATGAAATGATTGTCAGCGTTGCTGGGTGTACACTCCACAGTTATCTCAACGCTAAGGAAAAGTATTGGTCTTTATCTTACGGTCTTGTATATTGAAGCTGCTGCTTACCGCCACCCTTTCATACTAGATTTCGAGTGCTTTGCAAACATACGAGGCCAGTCACTACTGTCGAAATCTCTTTTACTGCTGGATGTAAATCGATGCTTTAATGGTGTTTAGTGATGCTGTAGTAAGAGACTGAAGATTAACTTACTTGTGAAACTCCAATGTGAAACTTGTGTGATTCCACCCAATATGAGAAAAGCTGGGGTTACGTCCAGTTTCTTCAAATCCTTAAGGGGCTACGTCCTCAAGAATATCAGTCACATTCAAGCAACCAGATATAAAATATTTAATTTCATAAATTCTCCTGGTGCCTTTCCCAAGGAAGATCTCCTTCCTTTATAACCTCGAAATGAGAGCCATTACACCAACTAGGCAATGTGGGATAAAAAAGCACTTTCGTCTTTTAGTTACTTAAGTCACTTTATAAAAATAAAGTAACATAAAGTTATAATATTAAAGTGACTTTATAATATCACTTTATGAAATAAAGTATCCCACTATAGAGATTGAACTCAGATATTAAATCAATGCCCAAGTAACCATGTGACTGACTGGCATCCTCTGTAAAGTGGCCATTAGACTATCCGGATGGCTAGATAGGCTAATTAGGCATAACATGCACTACTGTAGAAAAGGGGACATTACATGCGACCTTCCAAGCTTGGGCTCATACCATTTTGGATTTAGTGCAAAGGCTGCCATATGAAGTGGGGTGTTCATAGTGTTCCACCTCTATATGACAATGAGCTTAATATGCTGCTCATATAAGTCCAAACAATGATTCCTAGCTAAAATTACTTCTTTCATCTTTTGAATCAAGTTGTCAAATGTCCCATATATCTCTCCAAGACTAGGAGAGTTCGTATCAGCATTTTTAATGACATCTGCGACAGGTGAGATGGAGCAAACATATTTGCAAAGTGCAAACTTATATGTTTTCAAATAAGAACAAGATTAAGATTATCAATCTCAAAGTTAATTGACAACTAGGAAACTTATAAACTTTGAAAGATTCAACAAAAAATTTAAAATATTAAAATCAGAAATTTTAATAAAATCTAAAAATTAGCAATGTCTTACCTCACAGTGGGCCACCAATCGTCATCAAGTATCCTTTGTTTTACGACGTTGCCTTAAAAAGTGCTTGCATTAGGCCATCTATTCCACTCAAAATTCACCACTATCATAGACCCTCGTACACCTCAACCATCCTCACTTACAAAATGAAGTAACTGATATATCTTGTGTCCACAGGTTTGAGAAACTCTTTCTTTGTTAAAGTCCTAAAGAGAGCAAGATAGGTATAGTGGTTGCAAATGAACATTTTGAATATTTCTAGCTTGGGCTGCCACTTTCTTTACCTAATCTAATTTCCCTATGTCTTTCAATGCATTGTTTAATACATGAACACAACATAGATTCCAAAAGATTTGCTTGTAAGCACCTTGCACCATCAAGCCAGCCAATTTGCACAAATGTGCTGAATCAGTGATCACCTGAATAACATTGAGGCCCCAACCTCATTTATGGCCTCTTCTCAAAATGTTAAACTAAAAGTTTGCATCTTTGGGATTCTTTGAACAATCAATGGCTCTACGAAAATAAGAGCCAGTTGAGCATGTGACTATGATGTTGATGTGTGATTGATGTCTAATATTGGTCCACCCATCCATCACAATAGAACAACCTGTCCTCATCTAAGTTTGCCTCATGTCATCCATCACCAAACTCACCTGGAATATGCTTTGTCAAGGAGGGTAGTGTATAGTTTATGATCTCAGGGGGTATAAAAGAGGGATCGACAACAAGTATACCTTTGACCTTTTTTTTTGAAGTAAGAAGAATGGGCCACTTGAAATGGGATGGCATGGGCATAAAAATATCAGCAATGGAAGACTTTGTCATATCATGTGTGTGCACATTGACCTTGCCTCAAGTCGGAGATGGGGCGGAAACAGGGAGACAAGGTGAGCGTGGAAGAGGGATGGCAAGGGGAGACCTCATGCGTCTTGTTGATGCGAATTTTATGATCACTTCAACATGCATAATCAAATACTTAGTATTCCAAATGAAACTCTTTTGAACAAGGAAGCTCATATGCTAAACAATATATATGGATTTTGTGATCAAATGAGACAACCTCAAGGTTCCTTCTAGTTGTGGACTTTCATTCAATTGTAATGATGCGATATGCTAGTATCACAAAGGGACTTATGCTAGTCCACTAAGGCTTATCAACTTGACTTTGCGAATGATATGGCAATATGAGTGCAATGAACTACTTCTAACTTGGATTATGAAATAAAATGCAAATGAGAATGAGGGTTTAGGAATATAATCTAATCTAATCCTAGGATGCAAGAGACTGAATTCTTTTTGACTCTACTATACTTAGTCTTGTCATCAACTCCGCCAAGCTAGTGCAATCTTCTAAAGTGAGTGATAGATGTTCATACTATTACATTACATCAACACCAGCAATGAACGCATATTAATGTGCAAGCAATAATCGAAGTAAAGCTCATTGATCTTCCAGTTAACCATGCAAGACAAACTTACAATCAACAAATCGGTAGTGATATGGATTAGGTGAGTTCCACAAGATTGATTCACAATTTCTTTCACCCAACTAAATTACTCAAAGCAAATCCTAAATTAAACACTTGAAGCAAATTCTAAACTAAGTGAGGAATGTAGGAAACCATGCAATACACCAAAAAGCTCACAAGTATTCACCATGCAAAGACAACAATGAATATAGAGCAATTCTAGTAGTATATTAGCAACAATTCTCCAATAATCTCTCTTTACAAATGAGGAGAGCAAGCCTTATAGAGGGAGCTTTAGTACAATAAATAGCCAAGATCAATGACCCAGATTAATCCAACAAAGCCCTAATTAGGGTTTCCATAACTACCACTAACAATTATTAAATGCCAACCCAATTACATCAAAGCACCACCTCGTGGGCCAATAAAAAAATTACATTACTTTTGGGAGCCAATAGGAAAACGAGTTAGGTTGTTATGTCCCCTTCTTGAAATAGGATTAAATAATGAACAATAATAATTAAATTAAAAATATAAAAGAATAATATTAAAAATAATTAAATATTAGTTAAGTTAAACAAAAGGTCTAGAGGTTTGAATGGAAAAGTTGAGTCTCCCTCAAATTAGAGGTATAAAAAGGAGAGATGAGAACTTCATTTGAGGGAAAAGGGGGAGGAAGAAAGAGTGGAGCATAAGAATTAAGGAGGTTTCAAGGGAAAAGGAAAGGGAAGAAAATAAGGAAGTGACTTTCAAAAGGTAAAGGGTTGTGACTCTTTGAAAGAGGTTTGAAAGAGGGTCAATTATGAATGGTCATGACTCTTGCCAAAAGTCAGACATGATGAGGAGGTGTGACCTCTCCCTCACACGGGAAGATATAAAGGAGAAGGATCAAATGGAATCAGAGAAAAAGGAGTAGAATAGATCTAGACAAGATTTAGAGCAGAAGTATAAGGAGGGATCTAAAATAAGAATTGAGAAGGAAAGAAGAAAATAAGAAGAGGATATGCAAAACTTAAATGGGCTATGTGCAGATTTGAAAAGTAGTAGAGACAGATTTGATAAGTGAGAGATAGGTGAAGATTAAATTGGGAGCAAAAGGGGCAATAGTTGTTGTCAAACAGATTTATCTTTTCATAACCAAAGGGTGTGATCCTTTCATAAGGCCATTAACAAATGAAAAGGTGTGTCTCCCTACACTCAAAAGAGGTATTAAGGAAGAGAAGGTTCCATTTGAAGAAGAAATGGGAAAAGGAGAGCTCAATTGGGAGAATAATCTATTATTCTCAAAAGAAACAATGAAAACTGGTATTAATACCTCACAAGATAGGTAAGTCCTGTGGTGGAATGGACCATGCTACATCATACAAAGGTAATAGAGAAGACCTGCGGTGGAATGGGCATGGGTTACATCATACAAATGCACTGTTTGTGAAGGATAGTCCATATGGGGGATGAAAAGTAATTGCAATAAGGGGAAACAGTGAGGCCTCACTAGGTATGCCAACCCCATGAAGCATGGGGCCAAAGGGGACAAAGTTTCCGCTCTTGGGCCTAGGTTTGAGTTAAGGACACCCTATTGTAATCTTTCCACCCACTCATATGGGGGAAATATGGTGATAGCTAAGGAAAGGACCCTTAACCAGATGAGATGAGTAGGATAGAGTGATGTAGGGGAATAGTGTAAAGGTTCCGCTAGGTACGCCACCCAATGAAGCATGGGGCCAAGGGGGACAAAGTTTTTGCTCTTGGGCCTAGGGCAATGACAATGAGAGCATCTCATCGTGTCTTTCTTACCTCACTCATTATGGTTAGGGCCATGAGAGTTAAGTGCTACAAGTATGTTATTTCCATGATCTTAAATATGCATTGTATAGTTACCTAATTTCTAGGTTGGGATTGTATATCACTTCTTATTATCAATTTGTAAAGCTTAAGGAAAATCAGATTACACTAACAATATAATTAGTTTATATATAAACTAGTAATTTGGAAGTGCGATGGAGTGGAGTTGATATAGATGAATGGTGGAGGAATGAACAATTTTGGGTGATTGAATCAAAATCCAAATCCTAATAGCGATGGAGCAGCTGCAACGCGTAGGAAGAGAAGGGTTTCAAAAACACCAAGGTTTGGACTATGGTGGCCAATCCAGATGGGGATGGCCTTTCAACCGAAGGAACCAACCATGGTTTCAAACTTCTCAATGGCAAAGAAGAAACATGGGTGTTTCATCTCAGGGTATGTGATCGAAGGGCTTTGCAGTGTCGAAAGGGAATGGCAGGGGTTGGGAGAACTCAAAGCGGAAGTTACAATCTCAGGGCGGGCCTTTTCCATTTCAAAGTGGTTTCAACTTTTAGCAGATAGCAAAAAAGTTTTGGTGCCCTAAATCCCTACCGGAGGCGGCCAGTAACTCCTTGCTGGTCAGGGGAAATGTGATGCACGTAAATGCCTCTTCTTTGTTAGTTAATAATAAGTAATGGTTGGAATCCATTGCATTTTTAGCAGAGAGAGCCTTCGTGATGAAATGGATGGGTCCGTGGCCCTCCTTGAGTTTAGTAAGGAAATGGTGTGAGGAACAATGGCAGAGCTTTTGCTCTTTGAAAACCATGACAAATATTTTTTATTTGGTCACTTGCTCCTCAAAACAGGATAAGGAGTGGATCCTCAATAATGGCCCTTATCTTATAAATGGGAAGGGATTATATATGAGGGACTGGACCCCTAATTTTGACCCTCTAATAGAACAAGTAAGGGAGATTCCTATATGGTTTAAGCTTCACAATCTTCCCCAGTTGGGGAGAAGAAACACTCAAAATGATAGGTGACATGTTGGGAACTTATGTCAGATCTGAAGATATTGTGGATCAGAACGACTTTTCAGTATGCCCGAGGGTCCTGGTTTGGAGACTGGAGTGCTACAAGCTCCTGAACTATATTGTTTTAGGCTCTGAGAAAGGGAAGCGGAGACAACCCCTTGTAGCTGATAAGGGAGAGGATGGGATTGGCAAGGAAGTTGACAAGAGGCATGATAACTTGGATAAAGGTAAAAGGTTTGGAATCTGATAAGCTAAATGATGAGATCATAAGGACCACTAAAGGTAACAGAAGTAAGCTTGGTTTGGAACCCTTGCTATGGGAAGAATTTTTGACTAGGGAGTTTACTTATGAACCCCAGGAAGAGAAGGAAGATTGGGAAGAAGGCCAGAAAGAAATGATTAATATGAATTTTCCCCTAGGATTGGACTGTGGGAATAAAAACATTGAAGAGAGTAGCTCTGTCCAAGTAGTGTGAGAGACTCCATTCTCGGTAAACCAAGGTAAGGTTGGGGAGGATGATAGTTTGGATAACGAGGTAAGCTTCAATGCTGAATGTCCTAAGGATGATAATACAATGGTTACAAAGGAGGGCTCACACGACAGGTTGAGGCATGAGGTGCAGTCTAAGGAGGATGGGAATAGAGCAGACAGGTTTCTAGCGGAAATAGTCCCTGACTCCTTTCAAGAAGAGGATTTGGCTGTGAAAGGAATTGACAATCAGCCCTGGAATGATAGAGGCAGGAAGCTAGTGGAGGATTTTGATCCTAACAATCGGGTAACATTAGAAGGAAATCTCTCTTCAGAATTGGAGATGGCTAGGAAAGGGGAGGAGCCCCTCTTTAATGATATCAATATTTCACCCATTAGAAACCTGGATAGTTCCTTTGATGCAACTAGAGATAGTGGAGGTGATATAGTGGCTTCTGATTCGGACAATAATTCTCAAGAGGATGAAGGGGATGAGGATGATTTGGATCTGTATGAAACTCTGGGTATTCTGGAGCGGAGAACTGTGCAACAAACCCCATCATCTCTCTCAAATCAAAGATAGGGGAGAAAAAAAGGAAAGGTCCTAAAACCACAAGAATGAAACTGGAAATGGCAAGAAGTGCTGCAAACCAGACAAAGCTTTTGAGATCGGGAAAAGGCATAGCCTTTTCCTAGCAACAATGAGGGTCCTATCGTGGAATGTCAGGGGCAGCAATGCCCCTGACAAGATCCGCTTGATCAAGAGGTGTCTTGATCAGGTAAGGCTGGACATTGTGTTCCTGCAAGAAACCAAAATAAAAATGAATGATTTGGAGTCTTTTAAGAGAAGTTTTGCTCGCTGGAAGGGGACCTTTGTTGGAGCAGATGGTGTTTTAGGGGGTTTGGGGATTCTGTGGAATGAGACTACAGTGGATTTGAGAATTATAGATCAAGGAAGGAATTGGCAATGGCTGGAGGTTTGCTCTAAGCAATTATTTTCAAAATTCTTTGCTTTGAATATCTATGGGCCGAATCGTCCTGCTTTAAAAAAAGCCTTATGGCAAGACATCTCCATTATTTTGGGCAACAAGGCGGAGGATCTCTTTCTTCTTAGAG
Organism: Thuja plicata; assembly: GCA_018584345.1. Taxonomy (NCBI): domain Eukaryota; kingdom Viridiplantae; phylum Streptophyta; class Pinopsida; order Cupressales; family Cupressaceae; genus Thuja; species Thuja plicata. The sequence continues at coordinate 6,235,681 of MU225325.1, read as the reverse complement.
GAGATTTCAATGCTATTCTAAGCCCTACAAAGAAAAAAGGGGGCTTAGGGTGGGCTAGGCAAAGTCAAAGAGATTTTGCGGATTTCTTGGTAGCCAATGGTTTGGTGGATGTGGAGCTTCGTAATGGGTACTTTACTTGAACCAACCGTAGAAGTGGTTTCCTTAACATAGATGAGAAATTAGATAGATTTTTACTAGCAGGATAGTGGGAAAGGATGAATTGGACTTGTAGTGCTGAATCTTACCCTTTTAGGGTTGGATCATTTCCCTATCTGCTTCAGGATTCATGAGGACTCTACACCGGAAATATCTCCTTTTAAGTTCGAGGCGGTAAAGTTACGTGCTGATAATTTTTTGGATAGGATTGCACGGTGGTGGGAGGCGGCTCCAAAAAGATCAGGTAATAAGGCCTTTATCTTTTTCAAAAAACTGCAATTTTTAAAGGAGCAACTCAAAACATGGAATAGGGAGGAGTTTAGAAATATTTTTGCTGAAAAATACAAGTTGGAGAGTGAGTTAGTAGAATTGAACTCTAAAGTGATTGCTAATGGAATGGGAGAAGAGGAATATAACAGGGAAATATCGTTGTCTAAGCAATATGTTGAAGTTTTGACTAGGGAGGAAGTGTTTTGGAGGCAAAAGTCTAGGGAGACATGGCTGAAAGAAGCAGATAGAAACACTAAATTTTTCCACAACTCAGTCAAGATGAAGAGATCTCAAAATAGGATTTTTTCAATTCAAGATTAAAATGGCCATATTCTTCAGGATGCAGAAGCTATTGCTAAAGAAGCTGAGGATTATTTCTCTAATATTTTTGCTGGGGGGTCGACCAACCTTACTACTGATTTGGAGATGTTGGATATTATCCCAAGTTGTATTTCAGAGGCTCAGAACAATGCCTTAATGAGGCCGGTCTCTTTGGTGGAAGTTAAGCAAGCCCTTTTTAAGCTAGGGGGAGATAAGGCCCCTGGGCCTGATGGCTTCCCTGTCATTTTCTTTCAGAAAGCTTGGGACATTGTGGGCAAAGAATTATTGGAAGTTGTAGAAGAATCTAGAGCTAATGGATTTATTTTAAAAGACCTCACTAATACTTTATTGCCCTGATTCACAAAAAAGCTGACAGAGTATCCTTTGATGATTGTAGACCGATTGCTTTATGCAACACTACTTACAAAGTTATAGCCAAAGTTATGGTAAACAGACTGAAGCTTGTGCTCAACTCTATTATATCCTTAGAACAAAGTGGATTAATGCCTAATCGGTCCATTTTTGAAGGTTTGACTCATGAGGCCATTTTTTAAGTTAGAACTGCCAAGATAGAGAAGTTGATGATTAAATTAGATATCAGGAAGGCGTATGATAATGTTCATAGAGATTTTTTGCTGAAGGTTCTAGAGAAGTTTGGCTTTTGTGAAGGGTGGATCAAATGGGTTGGTTGTTGCATTAATACACCTAGGATCTCAGTGTTGGTGAATGGGAGTCCTCAATTGTTTTGAATGGGAGTCCTCAATTTTTTTGAGACCACAAGGGGGATAAGACAAGGAGACCCAATCTCTCCTTTTTTGTTTATTATCTTGGCAGAACTTCTTGAAAGGTTAATATCTAGTAAAAGGTTGAATGGTCTGTGGAAAGGTATCAATGTTGCAGAGGGCATTGATCCATTATCCCACCTCCTATTTGTTGATGACACCTACTTGATGGGGGAGGCCTCTGCACGTGAAGCCCGAGTGATTAAATCCACCATAGACAGATACAATGTTGCTTCAGGTCAGAATGTCAATTGGAATAAGTCAGAGGTTTTCTTCTTCAACACAAGTGCTGAAAAGCAAAGGCAAATTTGTAGGATTTTAGGAATGAGGATGGGAAGGTTGCCTGGTAAATATCTTGGCATCCCACTGTTTGAAGGGGCATGTAGATCCAATTTGTGGAAGGATCTTATGAACAATTGTATTAAACGTTTGGAGGGATGGAAGAGCAAATGGTTGACTTCGGCGGGAAGAATTCTAATGCTGTAATCTATGATCTCTGCTATTCCGATTTGCTCTGAGCTGTCTTAAAATCCCTAAGAAAGTTATAAGATTTTTAGAGCATAGGATGAAGAATTTTTTTTTGAATGGTGGTAAGTTGCTAACAATGATGACAAAATACCTTTACTAGCGTGGGAATTTTTTTTGTAAGGCTAAGGTGTGTGGCAGTGCTGGCATTAGAAATTAGCATGTTATGAATTTGGTTTTAGGTGCCAAACTGGTGTGGAGTATCTACTCCAATCCAAATATGTTATGGGTTAAAATCCGTAGAGCCAACTATTTGGATTCGGACGAGTGTGAAAGGATTCTAACAATAAGGGATCTCCCAAAGGGCTCTGCAATGTGGAATTTCATCATAGAATGCAGAAACATTGTTACTGATCACTTGACTTGGCAGGTTGGCAATGGGAGGAAGGTGTCCTTCTGGAAGGATTCATGGAATGGCTATCCAGCTATAAAGGATGATGTTGAGTATCAGGAATTGATGAATTTGTTTACAGAGAAATGGGGGGATAGAGTCTCTGATTACATGGAGATCAAACAAACTCAGGTGGGCTAGCAATAGGGTTGGAAGAATGTTGATCATATGGGGCTTATAGATCAGCAAATCATATTAATGAAGACCCTTTTTCAAAATAGGGAAATAATGGTGACAAACAAGGATGACAGTCTTATCTGGTGTGCTGCTAAGAGTGGACAGTATTCAGTAAAGTTAGGCTATCGACTGTTGGATAATTCTAATGTTCTTTTGGGATGGCCAACCAAGTTATTTTGGGGGAAGGAATGCCTCCCTAAAGCAGGGTCCTTTGCCTAGCTGGCCATTCAAGGAAGAATTTTGACAGGGGAACGAAGGAAGAAGTATGGTTTCATAGGGCCCACCAAGTGTGTGTTATGTGAAAGGGTTACTGATGATGTTGATCATCTGCTCTTGCAATGTGAATTTGCCAATGACTGTTGGGAGGTGCTGAGGTTAAAGTTAGGATGGTTAGGGCCCTTGCAGAATAGTGTTAAGGAGGTCTTTATGGGATGGCCATTGGCTTAGAGAAAATCTGTTTTATCTAAAGTATGGCAGATCAACCCTTTAGTTGTAATATAATTTTTCAAGATAAGAACGAGCCACTTAAGTATGGCAGATCAACCCTTGAGTTATGGAAGGAACGTAATTGAAGAATTTTTCAAGATAAGATGGAGCCACTTAATAGGATTAAAGCTAGGATTAATAGCTCAATTGAAGAGGTCATGGGGGCTGCTACTGCACACCTTAACCCTTGTGTTCCTTACTCTTCAGAGGACAAGATCATCCAAGCTGAATGGCCTGGAATCAAAATTAGATTTGGGAACACTGGGAAGATGATTGGTGCTTTCCAAAGTGGGGTGGTGGAGGTTAAGTGGGAAAGGCCTGAGGATTGCCGGATCAAACTGAATTTCGATGGGCTGCTAAGGGGAATCCTAGGCCCTCGGGGGCTGGGGTGATTGCTAGAGACTGGTTAGGCAATACTTTGGCCTATGTAGCACAAAAAGTCACAATACAGGCTATTCAGAAAGGTGAGTCAAAACTTGACATCTCGAGAGTTTAATACTTGCTATTAGAGAACTACTATCATCTTTCGAGGAGTTTTAAGTTAGCCATGTGGGGAGAAGTGGTAATGTGGAGGCTGATATTTTATCAAAATGGGCACTTTCTTTTAACAATGTGAATGAGATCAGGTTGGAAGATCTGCAGCGTGTGGAGTTGGATTTCCAGAATTATAGTTAGACTGTGCAATGACGCCTTTTGATGGCCGTGCGATGCGAGCTTTATCTCTTTTAAATTTTGTTTTGATGGGGGCTCTTTTAATGATGATGCTGTGTATGCGAGTATCAGGGCCTTATGTAAGCAAGGTAATCGCATGTGTGAAGGGTGGAGTTCCTCAGCCTTTTACTCCCTTTTTTTTGAACGTGATTTGACAGATGTCTATAGTTAATTAACTGCTACAATCATTCTGATAGATGGTGAGACAAAATCTGAAAGCTTAAAGGCCAAAACAATTGTGTTCAAGAAGCTAGAGTAAGAAACGAAAGAGTGAGTTTCGATTTGGTTTTCTAAGCAATAATTGACAGGCAGAGATATTGAGGCTACATTGTCGGTGGACACAAACAAGCAACAAAAGGCTTTCAAAGGCCCAGTAAGGAAGGGAAGGTTTAGTGGTTTGGTTAAAATAAAGGAAGAAGCAGTAGTCAATGTGGTTTGTGGAGTGATTGGAAATCAATTCGTGGAGCGGAAGAAGAAATGGAGGGTATATTTGGATATTATTTCAATGGTAATCGCATGGGTGCTCAAAATTGGGGAAGAAATAGCTGTGGTGAAGAGAACTGTAATGAGTTTGTTTGAAGATGATATGTTGTTAGGGTTGGATTCCATTCTGGAATGGGCAATCCTTGGAATTGGTTCATACATCTCAGAATGCTTTGAGGATGAAGATGAGGCACGTGTTTTTGGGTTAGTGCCCTTTGTCCGATGGTGGGGGAAAGTTGACAAAGGAGATTACAGAGCGGAAATCACGAGGGAATGGGCGAAGCTGAAACAAGTTTTAACGGAGTTTGAGAGGATCGCTATGGTTGAGCCGAGTGTCTTTAGGGCTGTGATTCCACGTAAGAGGACTAGAAACAACAGGAAATGTCGCCACAGTCCTTAAAAAATAAAGAGGTTTGTGAATTGTAAATTTTGAAATTTTGATGGCCAATGATATTGCTACAAGGGCTTTTTTTGGTTGTTGGAGCTCCAAGGTTGCAGGGCAGGCACGCCTTTCTGTGCAAGGCAACATTGGGTCGAGGTCGGCATCGCAGTCTGAGCGCGGTGATACCCTTTTCTCGAGGGATGCTCTGTTCGGGAATGCTGAACGGGGATGACAATGATTAGGACCGAGTCTGTTCGAGGGCCGAGTTGCTAGAAGGGATTGAGCTCGTGTTGCTGTTGCATTGAGCTCGGGAAGATGGCCGTTGAGGTGGCGTTATTGTTCGATGCCTTTATGGCTTAGTTTAAACTTAGGTTATATATTTGATAGGCTAGTTATGTATTTTTTGTATGGTTATATGCTGGATACGTGATGGTAGATGGTTGAGCTATAGACTCCCTTAGGTGATGAAGTTTAATATGATGTGTTATACTCTGACTTGATCTTTGAGGATCTGATTATAATCTTATGTATTTTTTATCTGAAATTTAATAAAATCATATTGTTACCGATCAAAAAAAAAAGTTTATATATATATAAATATATATGCAATTGTTCCTTATTTGTTGATCATGGGACCTAAATCGGGATTTATCTTGTTAAAAGGCATTATGAGTAGTGAAGTTATATCTCTAACCATCTTACAATTCTTATTTTAATGGAATTTGTGATTCTAGGGCAAAAATTAGGGCGATTCCTAAAAGGGGATATCACATAGGTGGAAATCAATAGCTAAAAGACACCATTCAATGGGCCAAACAAAATGAAGCAGCTATCTAGGAACTAATAAGAAAATTCAATGCCACATTGGCTTACAATAAATCTTCCTTTAACTATTTCCTTTTTTGCAAATTCAATGAATCTAGATACAACATTGTTGAGCTCTTCCATTGGGACACTTGGCACATCCTGGATCTTCCATTCAGCATCATCCATCTCAGCAGTGCATGTTGCAATAGTTTTTCCCAATCAGGGGTATTGTCTTGACAAGTGGTTATGAAGGTATTGAATGATGCAACACTTCCCAATTGTTTCCTCTTGATGATGTTGTTGTCTTTGAAATAGATAGCCTTCATCTTTTCCTTCAAGATTTCCAAATCCATGTTCTCTTCTTTTCTTTCACTAAAGTGAAATGTTACTCTTACTGCTTCAAGAATTTCATCTTGGATTGCCCGAATTGTTTCATTGAGTCAATTGGCAATCACACTTCACTTTCTCAAGAGCATCCCGTTTCGAAACTAATGCATAATACCATCCATTGATGTTGTCCATCTCATTTTCTTTTATCACCTTGTCCTTTTCCAACATGAACCTAGAGGCTTCCCTCATTGCTTGCAATCATGGGATGGTTTTCTCCTTGATGAATTGAAACTCTTCACAAATCATACACAACTTGCATTCTTATTTGAATGGATGCAATCATCTTGTAACTCTCCAGGAACTCAGGAAGGAAAATATCGGCTTCTTTGGAAACTTCCTCAACCCATGCCATTGCCTCTTGAAGTGCCATCTTCATGACTTCTAAATTATCAATGGATTCTCTTGGAAGTGTGATAGGAGGGGCAAATGCTTGATCCTTTTGTTGTATTGGATCCATCAAATGTTTGATATACTCCTTCGACTGTCTTGCTTCTTCCTTATGTTGTTTCTTCTTTTCAACTTCCCTACCCAATCTTTTCTCCAATACTTGGATAGATCCATGAGCATCTTCAATCTCTTGCTTCTTCATAGTGGTTCCCAAGTCATGCTCCATGATATCATAATCTTGAGGAAAAATATCCTCTCTTGTCTTGTCACATCTTGGAATGGCAATCTGAACTTTATGAGCACCAATACTATCTCTTGTAATCTTTGCTAATCTCTTTGCTGGCTTGCTTTCCTTTTCCTTCCCAATATTTTCTAAGATATTTTCAATAATCTCAACTGGCTGTTTGTTTGTGACTTCTTTTTTTAACACATCTCTCAACCAAGTTGGTGTTGTGCACTCTTCGAGCTCATTGTTTGGTTCCCCTTGATCTTCATTCCTTTGGCCATCATCTTCTTGAATCTTCACTTCTTGATTTTCAGTTGGTTCCGTGATCATATTTTCATTAAGTTTCTCATTCAGAATGCCAATCTCTTCCTTTTCTGGACTATCATCAATGTCAATCATTTCATCCTCTTCTTCTCTTTGTAGAGGAGAATCTACTTCTTGTTCACCTTGACTTAAGGGAGAGTAAGCAGAGCTTTGTCTTATTCTATCCTCCAACTCTATCACAACTTCTTGAGACGCTTCTTTGTCTTTGGTTGGCATGATCTTCTCTTGTGCCGAAGGAGCACTTTCTTTTGATGGAGGAGCACTTGGTTTTTCCTTCTTGGATGGAGGCTCTTGACTTAGTATTTCTTTCCCTTTTGTGTCTTTGGTTTGCGAAGCTTTATCATTGTTCTTTCTTTTCTTGCCATTTTCACCCTTTTGTCTATCACTGATTTTTTGTGGCTATTCAAATGATTCATCTTCAATTTCTTCCACTTCTTTCATCTTTTCATAAGTCAATGAGATTCCTCTTTTCTTCAAGTTTGCCATCTTTCTATCCAACCATTCTTGAGTGAAAAGTGTGGCTGGTGTCATCAAAGCTTCCAAGTTAGATATCATGTTCGTCCAACCAATTGATTGGTTCTAGCTCCCACCCCTTCGTCATCACAAAATCCTTTCTAATGAGATTATCCTCCTCCAATTGATCGAGCATCTGAACTTGCTGCCATTTATATTCTCTAATCATCTCTACTGTTAACCTTGAGAACATCCTCTTCTTTACTTCAAAATCATTGGCTGCATTTGCCCAATAGTCTTCTAAATGTGGAACATGTTTGAACTTGCTTCCATAAGCTCTCTTGATTTGCCTCTTTGGATCAAAATTTCTTCTTGCCTCATAAGATCTCAATGCATAATATTTGAATTCTTTCTCTGTTGCTTCCATGGCTAGAACGGACGGATAACTTTCAAGTCCAAGATGAAGTGGAAATGTGACCCCTTGCCTATGCTTCTGCTTTTGAATCTTGTCATAGGTGATCAATTGTCTTGCCACCTCCATCACCACTAGTTTGTTAGGCAGACACCTCGGTAGTCTCTTCGGGCAACACGTACTTCCCAACATTCTAATGTATGTGAACTTAGGAAACTGGATATACCACGAACCATCTTAATAAACTTCTCCGCTTCATTAGATAACCTCTTGTGAGTGGCTTCTTGTAATGTTCTCACAATGCCCATGGCAAATGCATTGTTGAATATCTTGAAATGCTTGTTGTTGTGGAGGTGCAATTGTGGACAACATTCATGCACTAGGTATTGCTCTGTTTTTGTTCCAACTTGACCCAAATGCCTCAATCCTGGATATCTAAGGGTCATTGCTAGAATTTAGAACAAATATGAACCCATGTAGAATGTCTTTGTCGTTTCTAGCATCCTTGGTTGAAGATCCAAGTTGTCACTGATAATCTTTGCCCACTCAAACATAACTTCTCTAGTAGATATCTTATCCATGAAATAGAAAATCCAAGGTTTGAAAATTGCATCTTGAGGGCTCCCCATTACTCTACTCAACATGACGATGAGATCACCATAGTCTTCGTGAAAATTTGATTTGGATAGTTTGGGCAACTTGGTTTGATGCTTCCTTTGTTCAAGTAGTGAATCATTGCAAATTACGGAGGTGCAAGCATTTGTTTTGTCACTGTAGTGCTCTATGGCTTGATCTTTTGTGATGTAGACACCCATTTTGTGATGTGGAATGTTGCATGTCTCTTCAATTGCTCGCTCTGTGACTGACACCAATATCTTCTTGTGTGGCCCATAACGAACTGCTCGTGTTTGAGGATCATAATGCTTGGCGCACTCTACTATCAACTCCGGGCACTGCATTGTTGGTGGGAAAGCTGCTGCTTGAACTATTGCATTCTTAGTCATTCGCCTTGCCAGCTTTGACGGACTACCTCTGAACATTCGATATCTAACATGCACCATGTTGACCGGTCCAAGGTTCGTGTCTCCAATATTCCTCCTTTTTGATGTGAAGCTTGACTTTGATACCATCTCCTTTGTATCCTTCTTCAATTGAGCTTGCCTTTGATTCTTTGAATTTCCAGTCTTAGACTCCGACATCTTCTACTTACAAGGCAACAATGTTTATGATAAATTTGAATTTCATACTTCATAAGCTCAAAATTTTCAAAACTAAGAAGTGAAATCAATGCAATTAATGAAATTTCGAATATGACAAACATTGCATCCTTTCTAATCCTTAAATCTGATTGCTCTTCTTTGAAAAAATAATGATTTCAATCGAATTCCTTGCTTAAAAGGTCTATCAAACTAGATTTTTCATGATAACATTGTTAAATTTAGATCAGATTTAATAAAATGACAGAGCTAATAATTATTAACAAATAATTAGATCAAGTAATAAGTAGATCATGCATAATAATTTAAATAGTTAAACTTAATTAATGATCTGAATTAAAGAAAGAGAACACATGACACCAAAATACCTTGGGAAAACCTCCCTTGTGGAGGTGAAAAACCTAGCAAGAAATGAAAGATTAATATTCAGAAATGTTAACTCACAGTACAATGCTGATTTGTCAATTAGAGTGCAGCACCAGATAGTTGAAAAGATCAGACCTTTATCTCTACAAGCAAAGCTCTGATGCAGGTCCAGTATGGAGTCTTCTTCAATGTGCGATTTACTTATGTATCAAGTCAGATCACCATATTGCAATGTGGTTGTTGTTCATATCAGATCGTTGTCTTTATGTGTATTGATGTCTTTCTTTGTGGTATTTGTTCCCTAGCCTTTGAATTCGCTGCTGAAGATACATATGACTGAATCATGTTTTCTTCACAAAGTCGCAGTCGCAGTCGCAGTCGCAGTCGCAGTCTTGTAGATGCTGCTTGAAATACAACCATGAATTATATTCTTCACTGAAGTGTAGCAGAGATCAAATTGCAAGTATCCTTGTGCATGTTTATCTTGTCTTGCATTCGAACTTTCTCATATATATATGAGGTAAAACAATTACAATGCAAGGTCGGCCTCCGACCTTGAAATTACAATATTGATGCCATAATTTGGGCCCAGCCCGTAATTAATTCAATTTATATTATTTTAATTATTTTAGTTCTCCAATTAAAATAACTACCATAAATAATTTATTTAATTCTCCAATTAAATAATTAATTCATTTTTTTAATTCTCCTAATTAAAATAATAAATTATTTAACTTTCCAATTAAGTAATTAATCTCACAAAAGATTATTTATTTAATTCTCCCAATTAAATAAATAATTAATCCATCCATAGATAATATTATTTAATTCTCCTTAATTAAATAATTAATGTATTTAAATTAATTAATTCTTTATTTTAATTTTCCTAATTAAAATAATGAGAGCTAGAATCTGATCTAGCTACTAAACATTAACACTCCCTCTAAGCTAGGAGGATTCTAGCCCTTACCATTATTTTCCATCATGCCTACTCGTAGAGGATGGATGCATACCTACAAAAACAAATCAACCATTCCTATCATGCCTACTTGCAGAGGATGGTCAAAGCATATCCACCATACCTACTCGCAGAGGGTGGAGACATCATGCCTACTCGCAGAGGATGGTCGAACATACCCACCATACCTACTCGCAGAGGGTGGGAGAGGACAAGCCTCAAGACGATCACCTTGCATTGCCCACAGAGAATGATCAAAACTTTTGCCATCGTACATTGCTCGCAGATGGTGGACTTTAATTACAACACCACCTTACATTGGTCGCAGAGGGTGGGCAAACATATCTTCTTTCAAAGAAGATCCAAGATAGAACATCCACCTTGCATTGCCCGCAAGAGGTGGGTAATCAAATCAAGTACATCAAAGAGGTTGAGACTCCCTCTCAACCAAGATAGAGAATCTATCATGACTACATCCATGATCTCATTGTCATGGCGATGAGCAACACATAATTACATCATGATATATCCACTTGATATCTATTACAAGATAAGAATCCAAGGTTCACTCCCTCTGGACCAATAAACCAAGTGTTACAAATTGGCCTCCTCTATCATGGAAGCAATCAAGTATCCTCTGAGTTACAATCATTTGAGCCACGTGGAATGTAACCCATTCTACTTACAATATGCCCAATGGGACTTAAAGTGCTACCTTGATGTCAGAAGAAGAAGAACATAAGAAGCCACAAGAAGCTATGATGGATCCCTGAATGAGTCATACTTCAGAATCGTCCTCAAAGCAGCCTCAGTCAGAGATTCCTTCAGAATGCATCAAGATCTTTCTCCCTCTGGATTCAAATATGCATCACCCATATGTTACTCAATCCATCCTGATCAAAGACGCATTTCAGGGAGATTAGTAATGATGCATAGAATCAAAAAACCATTTTTAGTAAGTTGGCAGAGCTTTTCTACCCTTAGTTTTGTTGAACATATATGTTTTCTTTCAGGATATGGTCATAGCCTTAGTTGACATCATCTGAGTTTTTACCTTAGGCACTCCAAATTTTTTGTCTTTGCTACACCACCTAATAACAATGTGTAAAAACGAATGTGAAGGAGCCTTGCTGCTGCAATTTGACTTTTATCCCCTCCATTATGTCTTATCAACAAGATAGGTTAACCAAGTTGCTTTTGCACGGTACCTTTGAGAGATCTATTGGTTGGAAGGTATCTAACCATGGTTGCTTACATTAATCTTGTGTCCCTTTTTTATTTCTCGTTGTATCCCGTCCGTTATGTGTTATCAACAAGAGGGGTTAATTAAGTTGCTTTTGCCAAGCACTTTTGAGAGCTTTATTGGTTCTTTCTCATAGCATAGGAGGGGTTTGAGGGATTTATTCCTTTTACTGATTCAAGATTATTTGGTGCAGGGATCCTCCTCACTTTGGGCATCCTTACCTCCTCTCTTTTGGCATGTGATTTGTTGGAAAATTAATTGGAGCATCCAATGTGAGAGGTTCCTGTTATTGTTTTAAATAATGGTAACTTGAAACTAGCTTCGGCACCTTTTACAATGAGTTCTCTGAAATGTTCGTGATGAGTGACTTGTGTAAGAGTTTGGTATAGCATGGTTAGGCTTGTGAGCCTGAAATTCTCTCCCTGCTTTTCAATTGATTTTGCTCACAAGGGGCTAAGAATGGTCATATGGCTATTTGCAAGCTTAAGAAGAGGTCATTATTGTTGTTTGCTTGCTTATTGAAGAGTCCCATGGCAAGAAAACTCAGTGAAAGCTATGGCTGAAGAATACATTGAAGAACCAAACATGGGAATTAATGCCCTTTCCACCAGTAAGAACCCTGTTGGAATCATGTGGGTCTACAAAACCAAATTACTTTTGAATCATACTATTGTTTCTTAAAAAGGAGGGCGCCGATCACATTGAGACCTTTGCTCTCATAAGGCATTTATGACACTGATTGCACGAAGATGCTATTAGCTGTCACCTTGAAAGACATGGTAAAAAAGATACCAGAAGCCAAGATTTTTCGTGTTGCTAGTACTTAAAAGAACTAAGAGATACCTCAATTGTTGCCTTAAGGTAGGAAAGCACAACTAGTGCTTCTAATGGGCTGACCGCTGAATGAAAACACAACCTATGCGGCTACAAATGAAATATAAAGAGGATGCTCGTGGTGTTTTTGAAAATCAGATTCTGCTGACACAGTCTGCCATTTGGGGACCTCAATTTGAATGCATCCTGGAGGCTCCAAATGATAGACATGGCAATTAAAATAAATATTTAAAGAGCAATTTTTTGTGACTTCTCAGTTGTAGCTTAACAGGGTACATGAGTCAGCTCTGAGGAACTATTGTTAACGAGATTGAAATATACTGTATGAGAACACAATTTAAAATTGTTGACCTTATGAACTCCTGAGCCCTTTTGCAAGTGTGATGCAGACCCCATTTTCACAATAAAAAGCAGTTTTTGGCATTAATTGTTTTAGTGTCTGCCAATGAAAAATAAGTAGGCTTTGTATGCCTGTTAAGTTTTAACATCCTGTGATGACATCTGAAGAACCATAGTTGCAACAGGCATCCGTTTGTTCTTGATTGCCTTGTGGTCTTTTCTTTTAGCTCAATTAAATGGATCTGTTTATATTGGGGACGTGCCTACCAAAAATCTCCTCAGCTGAGAAACCAACTTCATACAATTATGTATCACTAATCATGGAAATTCAACTTTTATGCCATTTCACACAAGATATCTGTGTACAATGGAAGGACATGCTTGCTTGGTTTGAACCTGTATAATTGTGGTTGTAAGTCCCCTTCCTTACTGCTAGATCATAGCCCATCGGGTGTAAGCTGTATTATCTGTTAGCTGGGAAGATTGTTGCCAGAAGTCTTAACCATCTAAATATTATTTTCTTCTCCATATTGAAGAAGAGATGTAAACTGTAGGAGATGTCTGCTGGGTGATGCATAAAGTACTCAAATTGTTTAGTTTGGAGTTGCACTTGTATCTGTGTATGTGGCTGAGAACTATAGGCTAAAATGTGATTGCCATGTAAGAATGTAATGGGTAGCTTTGTGCTATGAGAAAGAAGAAATTATAAAGGTGTCCACAAATGGACAAAATAGGTCAATCGGGCTCAAGAGCATACCAATGTATGATAGGACAATTGTTAGGGAAAAAATTTGGCATAGATTTGCAGGTTGTGAAATTACTTGGTATTTGTGTCTTCAGCTAATTTTAGCACCGTGTGCCTTACTTCGATAAGTTTTAAAGACATTCACAACCTTCGTAATACTCTTAACATTAAAGGATGAGAATGTAATACCAATTGATTGGAGTCTAAACTAGATGATATCCAGTAAAATAAGTTTTGATTTGCAGGAGATTTCAGTGTTTGCTTCTACGGGGGGCTTCAATTTCTCAATGCTACAAATAGATCACGTGATAATTGCCATTTTGCATTGTAAATTATATTCAGAGATGAACTATATTTTTAATTCTCCAAGATGCTTTCTTTCTGTGTAGGTTGAAGATAACATTACTTAGAGCTGATTAATCATCGGGAGCCAAAGGATAGCAAAAGATATTCTGTAAACCGTGTATGCATTTGCAGTGTATGATTGTAGTTTGAAGTTTGGATAAGTTTAAGATGACATGCTTTGAATCTGTAGTCTAGAGCCTCAGAAAAGCCAACATAAAGTTGTTTTTTTGCTTTAGGTGCTTTATTTTCTAACTCAAACTGAAGGCATATGTAAAGCTCACAAGTATGAATATTTCTAAGTTTCAGGCAACCTAAATTAGAACTAGAAATTCCTAGGATAACGAGTTTGACTTGTATGTACGAAATACAAATTTTCATCTGCCTGCTTATTGATGGATCTTGTCTGTACATGATTTAGGGACACATGAAATGCATTATTTTTCCTGCATCAACACTTAAATATGCAATAAAAGCTGTCATAGTGGTGTCTAAATTTTTAAATACGATTCATTGAATTTTTTCTATGTACTTTCTGATATGAAGATTTCTGATATTTGTAACTATTCTGTATGTGTAAACTTATCATAATGAGACAGAAAAATCTAAATAGAATGATATAAGAAGATTAGAGAAAATTAATAGTAAAGTAGTCTGCAAACCACCAGAGTTGATTAATGTACCTTTTAAACAGAGCCATAAATAGATAAAATTAAGTAAAAGGTTCAGATAGTATAAAAGGATACAACATTTGAAAAATTCATGTATTATTTATTTCAGATGAAAGAAGAGAAATGTACTTGGCAAGGTAGCTTTGGCCTCCCATAGAATTTTTAACATGATGCAGCTAGTTATTGGTTGTCCAGGTTGAAAGAATGATGCATGATAGGCTATATCCATCATGTTAGGAGTATCTATAGATGTTGGCAGTTAGCATCCCTCCCATGCTGAAGATCGGATGAAGGATAAACATTATTCACCTAATTGTGGTAGAGGTGTTAATACAGTTATTTGCACTTGAGAATAATTTTCTAAAGAATAAAATGGGACACGCATGCGAATGAGCCTGTGATTCATCCATGGAGAATGTGGCAGGTTGTCTCTGTCAACTATTTAGTTGGAGCTTTATGAATAGAGCATTGTAGTCCATGCGATCAACGACATTCGAGGTAGTTTGCCTTAATGGAGGTAGTTTGCCTTAATGGCATGGACATCAAAAACTAATAAAGGGTTGTAGACCCATGCATGTATATGAGATGTTACATCTAGGATGCCTTGTTTAAGTACATAGAAAGCCCCTATGGAAGGCCATAGTTGCTCCACTAATCTAAGATAGAGTATTATTCTAATTAGAGCATGGGAAATATAAAGATGAATTTATGACTTGAGGATGCCTAAAGAAGCATACCCTTATTTGGAATGGAAACCCATTAGGATCAATGGCCAATTAACTGAATTTCCAAGTGAATAGATGTTACTGTAATCATCGCTACTTGTCTGGAATGGACCTCCATGATATCATGGAAGGCCGAGATCTCGATTCAGCAGAAATTCACCAGTTATTTAATGTAGCAAAATCAATATGGAGCATGAAATTGTTATTACAGTCCCTTGTGAGAAGTAGATGACGGGCCCACATTATTTACAAAAGGGAAAAGCTATATTAGAACCTGGAAGAAGGCAAATACTTAACATATCAATATTTTTTGACAATCTGCTCAGTCTCATTAATATATTTTTAGTAGAATCCCAACTGAACTTGCCCAAAAGTATGAATGCTTACTTTTTCTAGGCATAGGTCACACTTTTTCTTTTTGCTAAGAAAAAAGAACTCGGGACAAGCTCGTTTGGTGGTGAAAATAGGGATTCCACCCAATCAAAACATAAAACACTGGAAGCTCTATAAACAAAAAACATGGCAGAAGATTAGTCAATTATGACTAGTTTATGCCCTGCTCATCTCTGATAAGGTTGAGTATATATTATTTTAATTAATTGACCTCAGTTATTTTTTACAACTCTACCATTTGCTATATTACTGTATGCCTATTAATTATAACCGTGTAATCAACATGTTTCACTAAAATGCAATATCACATATGGTTAGTTCAATGACTAATAATAATATTATAATGACATACGATGAGTGAACACATGAGGTTCGTTCAAGCTGGTTTTTTTGACTGAAGTGGTTTAGAGAGGGCTGTTAATGGTTCCCCACCTTTAAATAGAATCAACGAACTAATATAAAATGACACTTAAGTAGAGGTATTTCATGCCAAAGAAATTGTGAGCTATATATAACTAATTGTCCTGTTAAACATCTCTTTAAATACCAATGGCCTCCTTATGCATATGAACATTAAATTTCTATTCTAAACAGATTCCAACATACGAACAATTGTAAACTACCATCTACTTAAGTGACTAGCAAGTCATATTTGGCCAAGGGAGTATAGCCAAGTGTAGAAAGGAAGTAAAATGGCAGGGTTCTAGTTGGGGAGGAGAAGTTGAATTTTGGTGGGGCTTCCAATAAGAATATGGTTAAATCCAGGGTTGGGTAAGTGTTGCAAGATAGCATTGGAGGTTTTCTTAGGTGGCTCCATTTTAGAAAAGCAAACGGATAATCTTGTGAAATTGATAGCTTTGCTTAGGGTCTCAAGGCTATACTTGTGTGGCTGGCCATTCTAGTAGGCAAGTTGAAAGGAGACCTGCAGATCGCGTCTAGTGCAGAATTAAATGGGTGTTGTCTGAATTGGAAATTAAAGATGATTTTCAAACAAGTTAGAGCTTGGAGCTTGAAATATTCCCTTAAAAAAAAACAAATTCTATCATTGTTACAGAATTTAAAGTCAGGTGACCGACATCTTAGCTAATCAAGTGGCATTACTTCAAGAATTTCCTTAGGAGGAGTATGTTAACGATTGAGCTAATTTAGCATTCTCAAATGACCATGATTGAGCACATTAGGATGATATTGTGACTAGTAGTAGTTATGATTAGGTGAGAAGTTATTATGTTTGAGGTGGATTAATATGAATTTAGGGGTCTTATACACCTTAGTACAAGGGAGAGGTTGGGTAAAGTGCTTGGTTTTGATGGTTGAAGGTGTCATACGAGCATATGACATTTTTGGTGGCTTTTCTCTAGATTGTGTAGCTGGTGTTTTGAGTGGTTTGTATGATAGGTGTTATTTTTGTGTTGTGAAAAGGCTTGGTTTATTTTTGTTGTATGGTGAAGGGGGGTGGTGCGTAATTTAGGTGGAGTTTGGCTTTAGATCATCACTTTAAGATAATTTTTTCATTGTGAAGATGAGGCTAATATGCAACTTGTAAAGTATGTCTTAGGCAAGGAAGGATTGACAGATACAAGGTGTCTTCGTTCTTATGCAATAACCCCGCCTCCCCCTACCCACCACTTCTACTGGAATAAATTCCTTTTTTATATGTAACATACCTGATTTTGAACTATACGCTGCAACTATCGCCTCCATCATAGAGTAATAGGGGTCCACCCATATTCGAAGACCAATTTTGAACAATGGTTGTAGGGGAGCATGTTATGTATAGAATCTAGAATTCCCACTTTCGCATGTTACATATTTGGAAGAGTTCAAGGAGTGGTTAGCAAAAACATTAGTGGATGTAGGGTTTCTATCATGGATCTTCTGATTAGGACTTAAATTTCTAGTGGGCTGAGGTATATGCTAGAAAAAAAATGATGTCAGCCCGTGGGTATAGAGCTTGAAACATCCATTTGTAGCTATAGGAAGAAGTGTATGAATTAAGGGTGGATGATAATTTATAGAAGAATTATATCAAGACCTACACATGGTAATGAGGCATATGTTTATCATATTTGAGTTGACAATTGGCTTTACAATGAGTTTGTTGGCAAAATGGTTTGTTGACAAGGCTAATGTGTAGGATTTTTGTGATTAGTGGTATAAAAGTACATAGTGCAATGCCAACGATAGGTGCTTTTGTGCCTTTGTTGAAGGTGGTCCTTGTGTTAGGCAATTGAGTCTATAGGCATAATGTTGAGCTCTGAAGATGGCGCCTCTAGTTAGTTGTGGTGATTAGGTTCTCATTGTCATGTGTTGGGTAGGGAATTCTTTGTGACTATTGTTAGTGTAGGTCCTAATATATGGAAGTTCTTGTGTTTAATGACAAGGTTATGATTTGCCCTATTCTAGATGTCTATGTTTTGGTTTCATTATATGTTTTTCTGTATGCTGGATTTGCAAAGCAATAGTTTAATGGTGATTTTTTTTGTAATGATATTTAAGTGGTGAAACCATTCTTTGATATATATGGTATTAAGCTGTAGTTGGCACGGGGTTCCTTAATAGAACCCCAATGATATAATAAAAAACAAGTCATGTTTGGGAGTTAGAACTCCTAAATAGGTTTGAACATTGCACTTTTGCTTGGTCTTTTGAATTGTTTGCTATTCATGTTCCACACTCTTAGCTTGCAACATTGCTATGCCGAAAGCCCAATTAAGTGTCAACTTTCGATTAAAATATGCCTATGCTCTTTCAGTTCCTTATGGTAGCTTCTTTATGTGATTTGGTTGAATCACCTAGTTGATGCTAAACTACTTTTATTTGTAAATTTTTTGGGGAAGCTTATATGGGTCACATAGAGGAGCTTTTGTTAAGATTTGTGTTAGTATGTATTAGTACATTACAATAAATATTGAAATGCATAGCATATTTCATGATAGAATCTATTTTAATTTTTTTGATATCATGGGAGAGAAATTGAAATTTAAAATATTGGCTAGGCTTGTGTTAATGTGTTTATTAGACATGTGTCATGCTAGGGCTTATTTTATGAGAAAAATTAGAGAAGTGTCAAAGCTATGCCAAGCCCAATAGAATAAATCAAAATACTAGACTATTGGGCAACGACAAACAACAATTGAAATATTGTTGTATAAAGAAAATAAACCATACACGAGAAGATACATACAAAACATGTATTTTATTGATGAAAAAACTCTAGCATATACACTTTTTTTAATCTTCTAATGTTACCCCAAAATTATATTTTAGTACCATTTCCTCACCCATTTCCATCAATAATTAAGTAAATAATTCATGTTATTTAGTTAATTAGGTTAGTTCTTATCAATTTATTGTAAGTAAATAAATAAATCAATCTTATTTTCTAATATGTTAAATTAAAGTCCATTTTGTGTCAAAATAAATTATTTCAGGGATATTACAAGTTCGTGAATTTATATGGATGTTGCAAGTTCATGTAAGCTCGATTTCATCAAAAATGATGGGGAGGAACCAAAAACTAGAGGCTTCGATGATTAATACCTAGGGATCAAAATTCTTTAAAGATGAATCAATTCACAGATGTCAATTCGGTTGTGGTAGTTTAAAAACAATTCAACTTACCCAAGCAACATAGAATAGTGATAGAATGCTCTTGCGGTGGTTGTTGGAAAAGGAGGTTGAGAGTGCTGGTTGTTTTGGAAGAGTTATGAGAAGAGAGTTCATGGAGTTATGCCATGTGACAATCAAAGAGGTTGAAGTTTGAATTTGAGTGTATGCATGTACTCTTGTTGCTGCAAAAAAATAAATGAATGTATCATTTCATGTGAATCATTTGTGGGTTGGTAAATTGTTTGGGTTGTTAATTCCAATGATTTGACAAGACTCTGGGAACCAAACACATTATTTGGTATCAGAGCTGGTTGTTGTTATGTGATTGCATCAAAGAGAGGGGTTCTCAAATTTTACCGTGGGTGAAGAAGAGAGTGTAGACTTATGATTGTAGAGAATCCATAGCTCATAGAGGACACAAGAGAAGGAGGCCACCATGGGCTAGCAAGATGACAATTGTAGAAATGCTAAGAGGAATTATGCCAATATTAGATGCAATGGAGGCACCACAAAGAAGAGGGGTGCATTTTGAAGATGTTAAAGAATAAATGGAAGCTAGAGAAGATCAAACAATGGAAGGTGGAGATGAAGCAAAAATAAGATTTTTGTAGGCAATGTCTAGAATAAGTAGTAAACCCAGGATTGATCCGCAAGGCTATAATGGTAGCTTGAACATAGAAGAACTCATTGACTAGATATATGAAATGGATAAATTTTTTGATTTTGAATCAATCAAGGATCCTAAATGAGTGAGGTTTGCTTGTGCCAAATTGAAAGGATATGCATCCCTATGGTGGGATCATTTAAAAGAGAAAGCAAGTGAAAATGGAAGGAGAAAATTAAATCGTGGGAGAGAATGGTGGCATGTTTACTAGTGGACTATGAAATCAATTTGTTTAAGAGCTTGCAAAAATTGAAACAAAAGGAAAAGGATGTGCAAGAATATATAGAGTACTATAAACTAAACATTTGTGTTGGGCATGTAGAAGATGTTGCTGCAAAGGTATCAAGAAACAATAGTGATCCACAATATTCAATTCGAGATGAAATGAGCATGTTCAAGATAGCCAATGTGGAAAAAGTGTATCAATTTGCTTTGAAGGCGGAAGAGAAGATTGTTGGAAGACAGTAACTCTCAAGTTTGAGGTAGATCCTCATATGGAAGAGAACAATCTAGAATCAATCACGACTATCCAAATAGACAATCACAAACAATTCCCTAAGAAAGTAGGGGAAGATGAGATTACTCTCAAGGAAGAGGTGATTATTACAAAGGTAATGGATCTTTTGGAAGAGGTAGAGGAAGAGGATCTAGATGCACATGCTTCCAATGAGGACAAATTGGGCATATGGAATTCAAACGCCCTTAAATGCAACAAAGCAATGAGAAAGGAAATGAACCAAGAATCAATATTGCACAAGTAGAAAATGAAAGTTTTGCTTCACAAAAATGTGGAGCTAATCTTGGGGATGGATAATTTTTGATGTTGATGAGGATTTTGTTAATCTCAAAAAGAAGTTTGAACATGTTAAAAGAAGAAAGTTGTTTAGAACAAGATGGGGGAAAGTAGCAAAATGATAGTGGATGGTGATAGTATGCACAACATTGTGTTTGAAGAGATGGTAAACAAATTGAGATTGAAGAAGTTGACGCATCTCAGTCTTTACAAAGTTTCTTGGTTGTAGAAATAACATCAATTGGTGATAAGAGAACAATGTTTGGCAAGTTTTCAAATAGGTAAGAGTTATAAGGACAATATTTTATGTTATGTGAAGCCAATGGATGCACGTTACATTTATTTGGGTAGGCCTTGATAGTTTTATAGACAAGTTAGGCATGATGGAAGAACTAATACATATAAAATAATGAAAGATGGGGAAATAGTTTGTTGTAAATTGTTTGAGGGATAAGGAAGGGGAAGAAGATAATAGTTTTAAAATTTATTTGGTGACATGAAACAGTTTTTGAAAGATGTGAAAAGGGAGGGTTGCTATGTTTTTATTCCTCAACTTGTAATAACTATGACAATAGAGAAGAATCAAGAGTTTCCAGTAGAAATTTTGGAAATTTAGGATGAACATACATAAATTTTGATGGAGTTGCTAGATGGATTGCCACCCATGAGGAACATAAGCCATTGCATAAACTATAGGCAAGTGAAAGAAATGTTGGATGAGGTGTTGATTAGGGAGAGTCTTAGATCATGTGCTCTTCCAACATTGTTGACACAAAAAAGTGGGGAGTGGCAAATGTGTATGGATTCACGAGAAATAAATAAAATAACCATGAACTATTTCCATTATGACAAATGAATGATATGATGAATTGTGTGTGGAGCTATGTACTCCACAAAGATTGACTTGAAAAGTGCATACCATCAAATTCAAATAAGAGAAGGGGAAGTGGGAAACAATGTTCAAAACAAAGAATGAATTGTATGAATGGTTTTTGATGTCAACCAGGTTGATAAATGTCTTGAATGCTTTCATAATGATGATGAATGAAGTCTTAAATATTTTCTTGGTAAGTTTGTAATTGTGTATTTAGATGATACTTTGATATTTTATTTATTTATATTGAAACGATACTTTGATATTTAGTAAGAAAAAGGAAGAGAATTTTCCACTTGTTAGGGTAGTATTACAAAGATTGAAAGAGGAAAAATCGCTAGTAAATATGAAAAATGTTGTTTTATGAAGAATGAATTAGTATATCTAGGGTTTTTTGCAGTGATGGATTAAAATTGGATCTAGAAAAGGTCAAAACGATTATAGATTTGCTTTCAGCTCAAAGTGTGTTTGAAGTCAAAAGTTTTCATTACTTAGAAAGCTTCTATAGGAAGTTCATTAGAAAATTTAGTGGAATTTGTGATCCCATTATGAAGACAAAAGGAAGTAGATTTTTTTTAGGTCAACTATAGATTTTCTTTTCTAGTAGTTGGAGAAAGTAGCGGAACACAGTGTTGGCATTGCCAAAATTTGAAAAAGTATTTCAAGTGGATTGCGATGACAACCAAATAATGATTGGAGGCGTCTTTAGTCAAGAAGACCAATTACATGCTTCAATGACATGGTGGGTCCCATGTTGGTTACTGCGTGGCCCAATGGGATTAGTCTCGCCTCAGCTCATCGCTTCCCGACCCCAACTTGGTAGTAAGTAAGACCAAGGCAACGTAGGTTGGGCGGTGGGCTGGGTCGCGAAGATACCCATTGAGATACCAAAAAAATAAAAAATAAAATGTTATGTATATAACCAAATTTTTAATGCAATTGTGTAGGTATCGAAGATACTATTTGTTGCCTAAAGAGTTTGTTTTCTATCATGATCATCACATGTTGTAGAACTCATAAAGAACCCTGGGGTAAGTATGAAGTTGGTTGAATTTTTATAGAGTTATTCTTTTGTTTTGAAACATAAGAGTGGAAAGTCTGAGTA
Source organism: Thuja plicata (assembly GCA_018584345.1). Taxonomy (NCBI): domain Eukaryota; kingdom Viridiplantae; phylum Streptophyta; class Pinopsida; order Cupressales; family Cupressaceae; genus Thuja; species Thuja plicata. The sequence continues at coordinate 6,213,117 of MU225325.1, read as the reverse complement.
GCTGATGATTTGAAAAACATGTTTACTGCTAAATGAGTTGCGTGTAAATGTGGTTGGTTTTCATTCTATTTAAGAACTATATAAAGAAGATACACATTTTAGAGAAGCATGTGAAATGTACAAGAATCTAGTGGAAAAGGACAAAACTCCATGGCTAGAGTATATGTTAAAGAAGGTTTGTTGTTCAAAGGAAATAAATTATGTATACCTCAAGGGTTAATAAGAGAAAATTTGATACAAGAGAAGCATAATAGAGGACCAAATGAATATTTTGGTTGAACTAAACAATAACACAACTAGATGAAGGATATTTTTGGCCTAGAATGAGTGTAGATGTAAAGAAATTTGTACACGATTGTAGAATTTGTTAGCACGGGGTAAGGGCACCAAGATGGGGGACCAAAAAGATGCCAATTTTTTTTTGGCCCCCATAAAGGTATTTGACACGTTCCAAATGAAAATGCATTTTCATTTGGTGTAACCCAAATTTGAGTATATTTTAAAGAAGGTTTGTTGTTCAAAGGAGATAAATTGTGTATACCTCAAGGGTTAATAAGGGAAAATTTGATAAGGTAGAAGCATAGTAGAGGACCAAATGAATATTTTGGTTGAACTAAACAATAACACAACTAGATTGTTAGGATTAAGTAATACTGACGGGGGGGGGGTGTTGAATCAGTATTACAACACCTTATAAATTTATTTAACCAATTTAAACTTAACCATGCAATTACTAAAATAAATAGAACATGCACATAAAGTAAACAACTCATAACACCATGATTTGTTCACGAGGAAACCTTGGCCAAGGGAAAACCCCGGTGGGGATGATACCCACAAATAATGCACTAAGAGTGTAGTGTCCTTGTTAGGAGACCTAGCCCTATTAGGGACTGAATATTACATTTAGCACATCCCTATTAAAGGATAAAAACCCTGTTAGGGGTACACAATGAGCACACTAGTCTTTCAAAGCAATATTGATACTGTTACTGTTATTGCTGGGAGCGGTGAACAAAATGAGACAGAGAAGGAAGTTGACACTAAGTCAGAACATAAAGAGAGTACAATTGAGGCAGTAAAGGAATCTGAGACAAAAGTTGACGTTAAGCAAGAAACACATGTTTCTGTTTCTTCATCTTTATTGTTGGCAAGTAGCAATAAACCTCTGAATACTGATGTCGATGGTATGGATGAGGATGAACTAATGAGGTTATCTTACATAGCCTTTGCTAAGGTCAAAGAGAGATTATAATAGAAGACAAAAAAGAAGTCAAAGGTATTGGAAAGAGCAATTGATTGCATCAACAAACTTCTACCTCTACCTATCACTTTCCAAGGAAATGACACAATTAACAACTTGAACAAAGTTCTGGATGACTTTGATGTTCACTTTGATTCTTTGGAGAAGGCCACAACAGTTAGAGATGGACAAGAGTACATGGCAAAGAAGCTGGAATAATTATGTAAGTCAATCAGTTGGGATTTGGGTATACTGGTCAACATTATTACAAAAGAAAAATCTTGTATAGCTCATGGAAGAAAGGTATACAGTTATTGTATAAATCCCCTTATGCAGGTGAAAGATATAGATAATATCATTGAGAATGACAAAAGACTTTAGATGGATTGGTAAAGAATTGTGGGTCCTTTTCACAAACTGTCACTGATTTGGATAAGGAAGTGTCTAGGTTGTTAGACAAAATCAGTGTGCTTGAGATAGAGAAAAGGAGAATGTAGGGAAGATTTGATGTGTTGAGAGTCTAATCACTCCTAAACTATCAATTATGGAAAAACATCTTTCAGATATGGAGAAAGTGAAGAAATGTTTTAAGGAAGACATGCCTACAACACTGAAAACCACATAAATATCTTCTTTTGCTCTGAATGAATTAATTCATGTTGGTCAGATCTTAATAAAGACATGTACTGTAGAGGCAAAGATCTTGGAAACCTCTTTCCAAGATGTACTTCACATGGTATGAGTTTTTGATGAGCAGTTGTGCAATTTTGATTTGTATATACTTACTATTTATGGTACACCTTTGCCATTGATGTCAAAGGGGGAGTAATAAGTATGAAAAATATGCACTTAGTCAACAGTTTGGTATTGAGCACTTAGTCATTTTTCACTAAGTGTTGCCATCAATGCCAAACGAGGAGATTGTTGGCAAGTGGCCTGATCAGCATTGCTTATAGGTTGTCATTTATGGCAACACTACTCATTGGCATGGTTGCTTGGACCACAACACAGTTTTGGATATACAGTTTTGTAAAAATGACTAAGTCTAGGATGCAGTTAGCAGAGTACAGTCACAATTTTGATTAGCGAGCACCGTATGCATTGAACTAAGGTATGGAAGCTTAGAGAAGTATACCATGGGATATTATAGAGCTTCAATTAAGGTCGCATGGCTTTTGGAGTTGACTAGACCGAGTTACAACATGTTGAAGACAGTACAACAACGATACATGGCAGATGAATGGTCGCGATGTTTAAGGGAGTAATTTGAGGAATCCAGAAGTGCTACTTTGGATTTGGATTGGGTCCTACCCTAATTTTGTTAGAGTATGATCGCTGACTACGAAATTGATATTTGGTTAAGTGTTGGACACATTTGTGATGTTCTTGTGAGCCAAATGGAAGAACTTTTTGAGATCGAGTATATAAGTAGAGTTGTTTTATGATGCGAAGATATGTATGGAATGCACATATGCATTGTGATGTTAGGATTAGACAGAAGTTGATGCGAGCTATAACTTGGAAGCATAGTAGATGCTTGTATTGTTCATTTTGATAAATCATTGTTACAAAACAATATTGCTTTGTAAGAGTTGTGTGCTCATTGTGTACCCCTAACATGGTTTCTATCCTTTAACAGGGATATGTGCTAAATGTAATATTCAGCTCCTAACAGGGTTAGGTATCCTTACGGGGAAACTATACTCTTAGTGCATTATTTGTGGGTATCATCCCCACCGGGGTTTTCCTCTCTAATGTAGTCTTGTTTAGTGTGGGATTGATTAGGCTTTGTACATTCTGTCTTCTTGTGTCCATATTCATAGCAATTGAAATAATAACCAAAAAAGGGCTTATAAGGAACTTTACCTCTACAATCTCTCTTCATGTGACCAATTTTGTTGCATCCAAAGCATCTACCTCTGAAAGGTCTGATCTTCTCTCTAGGTTCTTCAGTAGGTCTTTCTACATCTATCTTTTCTTCAGATTTCCTTTCTTGAGATTTAGAACATTCAACTTTATCAAAGCCAACTCCTGTCATGTCACCTTTAAGCTTTTGTCTTTCCCTCTGTTCATCATTCTTGTCACTGCTTGTATGAAGTTTTTCAATGTGATTCTTAGCCTCAACAAGTTCTCCTTTAATGATTTAGTTGTATTTTTCTAATTCATGATACTTGATTCTGTAGTCATCAAGTTCAACCTACATCTTTCCCATATGAACATTTGCATTCTTAAATATCTCTTCAATTTTGGTTTTCCCATCTCTCTCTTGTTGAATTTCTTTAGCAATCTAAATAGAAGTAGTTTCATGTTCCTGCTTCAATGCTTCTTTTTCATGTTCAAGCTGCTTGATCTGATTAGACAAATCATTATCAGATTCCTCTTTTATCTTTTCCATAAGGTCTTGCCTTTGGTTCCTAGAAAGTTCAAGTAGTTCCTTAAGCTTCTTGATGAAACGTTCCGCGCTTCTCAATTTGAATTTCAAGTCACCATTTTCAGCTTTAGCCTTATCAAGGTCTTCAAGTGCTGCTTCAAAGTTCTCTTCCAAACTTGAATCTATCTAGATCTCCGTTAAGTTGTTAGGCTTTCTCTCCAAGGGCCACAAGCTCTGATACCAATTGTTAGGATTAAGTAATACAGATTCACCTACTCTGTTAGGAACCTGTGTGTTCCTTCTGTTTATTTGGTTAGTGTAGTGTTGTTGGACGCATATGCTTTGTAAGTCGTCCCGTGAGTATATTTTATTATCCCACATGCATAGGTAGTATTACTTTT
>MU225325.1:6184184-6204364 GCA_018584345.1 Thuja plicata | reverse complement strand
TCGTACTTAGTATATAAGAGTAGATTGAGGCCTTTGCTGGATACCGATGAATTTATTGTATTGAGCTTGCTCAAAGGAGGTTACCCCCTCGAAGTGGCCCACGATCAATAGATTCATTTTGCATTCTGCTATTGCTCTATATTCTGTGATTTCGTGCATTCTCACCATATTGCTGTAAGGAGGTTCCTCACATACTCCCATTATTACTTAATCTTAACATAGATGAAGGATATTTTTGGCCTAGAATGAGTGTAGATGTAAAAAAAATTGTACATGGTTGTAGAATTTGTTAGCACAGGGTAAGGGCACCAAGATGGGGGACCAAAAAGATGCCAATCTTTTTGGCCCCCATAAAGGTATTTGGCACGTTCTAAATGAAAATGCAAACATGAAATGAGAGAGTGATGGATAGACTTCGAGAGAGGAGAGATAGGGGAAAGAGGGAACTATCAATATGGGCAAATACCCTCAACCCTATGTACCCTAGATCCTATACCATCAATCTTGTATTGTAAGCTCTATGTCATAAACCCTATACAAGGGAGGGAAAGGTGATGACCTAGAAAGAGGAGGGAGAGAGAAGAGGAGAGAGAGAACATAGAGAAAGAGGGAAATTTTGCCATAGCATTCTAAAAATGCATTTTCATTTGGCATGTGTCAAATGATTTGCATTGCGAAATACTAGCCCTTTGGATTGAATTTTACTTGGGAAACTAACCCAAAGGTTTGGATGACCATTTCATGCCCAAATAAATGTTGTTTTGAAAGGGTTGAAAAATTTCACACATTTTTAATCATGCTCTCCATCAAGTTTGCGCATGCTTTTAAAAAAAATACCACAATGACGTTAAGCTCTCTCTTAGCTATCTAACCATATTTTTTTTTCACATTTTGGTTATGCGAAGCATTTCATCTTTAATTTCTTTTATTAGTATGTTCATTTTTTTGTCAAAAATTAGGATATGGTATTTTGGGTGTAGTTTTTTTACTGTTCCATCAAATTTTGGAATAAATTAAAATTTTTAGAAATTAGACTCCATTTTACACATTGAAAAATAAATTGATTTTTGATTAGTTTTCAAAAAGGTTTTTGGGGAGCATGCTCAAATTTCTATTTTTCAAGATTTGTCCACTTTGAAAATTAGTAAAAAATGTGTATTCATAAAAAAATTAACCAAAAAATCTAGCATAAACTACATGTTAGCTAATTTCTCACCGAAGCGATTTTTGAAATTCTAAAAGAAAGTTAACATTTTAGGGGGAGTACACCAGATGCTATGTTATTATTATTTTTGATAAAAACAAGACCACCTTGTGTGCTCCCCCTTTTAAAGTCCTTATTCTTCACCATTTTCAAAATAATTGAGTAACTTAGTAAGTAGGATTGGAGCATTAGAACTCTTGTTCTTGTTGCATCTTCAAATTTTGAGCATAACTATCTTCATTTTCTCATTAAAGGTTATACTTTAATGATTTCAATAAAAAATGGCACCTTACGACCCTTTTTTGGTCTTCCATCTTGGTGCACTTACCCCATGTTAAGGGAATAATGAAGAATAAAAGGTTGTTTAACTTGTGAGCATATTTAGGGAGTAAGGCAGACTATGAGGTTGCATCAATCATTGCATAGACTAGAGAGATTGTGAAAGCATATTGAAGTATGCAATTTGTTTTCAGAAGGCCTCAAAGACATAGGTAATGATTCAATTTTTATTGGTTATATAGCTTCTAAAATGGCTCATTTGATTCCTTGTCAAAATAGGAATGATGCACCATACATAGCTATATTGTTTTCTAAAGTAGTAGTTAGGTTGCATCACATGTGAAAAAGTATTGTCTTGAGTTGGGACTTCGGTTGTGTGGACCCTTCTCCGTCTGCTGGTCTTGCTATGCTCCAACCTTTGGTTGACGATGTGCAACCTTCTCAACATTCTACCCCTTGTGCTGATTGTCTCACAAAGAGGATTTTCCCACTTCCTCCACCTTGTAGTGGGGATCCTAGTGATAGTATTGCTTAGATGGTTGTCCATCGATGCAGAAAAGACCGTTCTTCAGATTTTCATTCTCTTCCCCATGTTGTGGGTGAGTTGTCTGCCCACTCTTGATGTGGGTTGCTAGTTGTTCTGCTAGTGTGTTGTTAATGGTTTGTTCTTGATGATGTTGTAAATGACCTTTATGGTCTATCTTTGTAAGGGCCATCACCCTTGTTTTGTTTCTTTTTAATATAAAAAATAAGTTTGTTGGCCATTTATTATGCAATTTTTGCAGGAGGTTAAGAATGCAATTGAGTTTTAGTTCAACTTACTATCCTTAATTGATTGTCAAATTGAATTTCTAAACAAAAGTCTTGGTAATTTTCTAATATTTTGAGAGATAAACTAAACCAATGGGACTTGACACGGTTCAAATTGAGGTCCCTTTAATAATTTAGTCAATAGGAGTGCAGGGAAAATATTTTTTCATAATTGTCTATGGGTACAATCCTATAAGTATTGATGAATTGGGGACTAGTGCAGATTTGAATAGGAAATGTGTTGTAGTAGAGGATTTTCTTGAGCATCTTAACAAGTTACACAAGGAGGTGATGATAATTTGGATAAGAGTTTCATGAAGAATGAGACATGTTGATCAGTGAAGAGAACACAAGTTTTAAGTAGGTGACTTGGTTTTGATAGATTTGAGAAAAGAGACCCATTGAGAACTTCTAATAAACTAAAATAGAAAATGCCCATGTAGGGTGTTGGAGGAAGTTTTCATCCAACATCCATGAAATTAAACTTTAGCAGGTATAGACACATCTCCTTTTATGTTGTTGATTTCTACAAGTATCATGAAGGGGAGACAAGATTACAAGTGGTTACATATTTAGATTTTTAGGATACACAAGGGTGAATACATAAATCTCTTAAAAATAAATTTGGAGATAGATCATTGATTCTCATGTGGCTAAAAGAGCAAGGGGTTCATTGGAAGGATATAGCTACAAATGAAACATCTTGACGGAATGTTGCAAAATTGGCTAGTATGAAATTTTAGCCCCTCATGGAGAATTTCACCTACTCAATGTGTTTGATGCACGAGCATCCACACCCATAGGTAATTCAACATTAACACAAAAACCACCAATTTATTTTTCTTCTTTTTGTTCAATTTTGTTTTTAGTTGGTTTTGATGATTTGTCATAGGAGAATTTTTCCAACTCAAATTTGGCTATGTTGACAAATAACTTTGAAGCCTTTGGAAAAGTTACACTTAGTTTTGACACTTTTGCAAGTTTGTGAACTTGAAGGTTGACCTAAAAGGTTTGTAGGTTTTCTAGTTTGTCGAAATGCCACCTTGTCAAAACACAAAGGATAACAAAGGTAGAAATTTTTGTCTTAAGTAAAATTGTTAGTTCGCAAACCTTTTGGTTTGTTGAAATATTTGGTTTGCGAACCTTTGGTTCATCGAAGGAAGAATTGCTGAAGAAGGAAGTTGATGAGATGAAAGAAATAATTGTTTGTGAACATTGAGTTCATAGGAAGAAAATTCTGTTGAAAGAAGATTGTTTTAGTGATATTGCACATTGGAACAAAGTTTGTGGAAGCTCAAATTCATAGAAAATGACATAGAAGTAGAACAAAAGACTTGTATGACTAATATTTGATGATAAAAAAATTTCAAAGATGAAACTTCTTGGAGGGTATTTTAGTCGTGGCAGTTTCAAAGTAATTTAACTTCCCTAACCAATATATAAAGTAGTGATACTCTTGTAATAATTGTTAGAAAATGAAGATGGAACTAGTGGTTGTTTTGGAGAGTTCCGAGAAGAGAGTTTAGGGAGTTATGACATGTGATAGTCAAAGAGGTTGAAGTTTCAATTTGAAATTATTCAATCTACTTTTGTTGTTGCAAATAATAAATGAATGTATAATTTTCTTGTGAATCATGTGTATTGATAATGTTTGAGTTGCTAATTCCAATTTGATAAGACTCTTGGAACTAGGCAACATCAATTTTTTAATGTGTGAATGATCAATATACAAGTACATGCTCTTATTTCAAAGCACAACCTACATTTTATCCAAGGGCACATCCAACACATTGAGGCTTGCATTTGGTAGTAGTTTATTTTATTTTTTTTAACATTTCTTGTATGCTCTATCTAATGTATTTCTTGGGTTTGGAATATGAATCTTAGTTTAGCATTAGTTTCCTAATATTTGGTAATACAATTATGACACTTTATCCTCCTTTTTTATACTATGAAACTATTATACATATAAAGAGTTGCCTAGTCTACTTCTTTCTAGAGGATCCCTAGAAAATATATTAGAATATTGAAAATTCTAGAGACTTTTTGACTTCCTTTATAAGTTAAAGGAATGTAGATAGGCTTTACATAAATGTGTTAGCATCTTGGGAAAAGATTAAGAGATCAATAATTAATGAGAAATATTTTTTAAAATCTCAAGTTGAAAGAAAATGTGTTAAATTTTAATCTCAGTAGGCAAGTCTAGATATTCCAATCTTGTGTCAACAAAGTGTCAGCAAGAGGATTACGTCAAGCTTGCACTCAAGAAGCATAAGTCTAGTTTCAAGGCTTGCATAAGCAAGTGTAAGAAAAATATCAAGCATTATTGTATGATTTTAAAATTATTCCACAAAATACAACAATTTTTATTTAAGAAAGTGCAACTAATGTATAATATTTAACAATTTCATTACATGACATCAATACACAATAATTGCATTCACAATTTCTAAAATAAGTTACTAATAATATGTTTATAAATAAATAAAGTTATAAATAATAAAATGAACCACAAAAAAGGTATTGTAAGTAAAGTTGCTTTATAATAATAATGACATCAATTTCAAATAGTTTACAATTAAAAATTAAAAAGTGACAATGATTTTTCTTTTGTTTTTATTAATCCATGGAATCATCATTACTTGATGTCATCCGCATGATTCCAATCTTTTCTACCATTATTCATTTAAAAAAGTGCAATCAAAGTATAATATTTTATAGTTTATTTACAAGATATTAATAAACAAATGAATGTAAACAACCTGAAAGTAAGTTAGTAACGATCAACTCATGTCAATCACATAAAGTTTCAAGTATTTTAAAAACAATATATAGAAATATGTTTTGAATGAAGTCATTTTAAAATAAGTAGATCAATGTCAAGTAGTTATAAGTAAATGCCAAAAAATCAACAATAGATTATTTTACATTTTTATTAATCCATATAATCATTTGAATTGTTAATGTCACCCTCATGATTCGCTGCTACTAAATTTTGTACAAAGTCAAATTATCACTCAAATTATAATTCAACTTTCACATTCAAAAGCCTTAATATAAGAAGCAATAATCTACATAAGATTGCCCCTTCCTCTTCCTAGCAGTCTACTCATGACCTCTTTGGTTGACCCTTTGAACGTGATTCAAAAATGCTCATGGTTGCTTCCATTTTTATTGGACTTTTCAAACTCACACGATTCGCCCCAGCCTAGTACTCTTTTGTAAGGCTTTATCATTTAATTGGGTGGGATAATTATGTCTTATTTATGACTGCTTTTCCTCCACACATTTCCGATTTGGATTATCCTTTTCATGTTTCTCCTAGATGGTAGCCTTTGTTCCATCTTTGTTTTCCTAAGCTCTATGGTTCCTTGTAAGTGGATCTTGTCTTCTTTTTTGGCCGTTTTCCCTTGTCATGGTTTTCCTTGTACTTGGATGAGCTAGAATGGGTCATGAGATAGTTGCACATGTTATTTAGAATAAGCCTCTCGTGTTCTACATGGTAAAAGTGAGATGTGTGCAAATATCAGTCACCTCCTCATGCATCTCGTGACATTCGTTCACATTGTTGAATGTGCAAGACATCAAGTGGGGGGATGAATCACTTGTCCACAAATTATAACTTAAAAAACCTTTAATTAGTTCCTTCAAACTTTAATCTTTTAATTACCAAAAGATATGAACATAAAAAACACAAAAACCATAAACACATGAAACACTAGATTTACATGGAAAACCCTGTGAATGTAAAAAGCACGAAGAAGATTATTCTCAAATATATAAACACTAGTTAAGGTGGATTAAAAGAAAGGATCACTGCACAAAGAAGGCTCACTGCCAAAGTGCCCGCTACATGAAGAAGGATCACCGCCAAAGGGCCTAATGCCCAAATGAAGAAGGATAAGAGAGAATAGATCCACCACTAATATGCAACCACAAGATAACTAAAATATGTGGTCACATTTGGCTCACTGCATTCGGTAGCTAGCACATTGAAGTCCACACTGTTGTGCACCACAATACATACTCAACTTATGAAATTGGGGAAAAAGACCCTCTTTCATACATCCTCATGGCACATATATATACTTGCACAAATACACACAGGCCACACATGCCACTAGTGTCACATTAAAACCATACTTAATTGTAAAGTCTCTCCCTATCGGTTAGGTAAGTAGGAAAACAGAATTTTGAATTAGGTCAACATTAAACATTCCTGTGGTGGCGATGAATGATAAGTTGACCACCAAATATCATAATTGAAACCAAAAAATAGCACTATACACATTACATATCTTCTTGCATACACCAAGGCAAATAAGTGAAGTATAAACACCAGAGGTCGACCAAACTTAGAGTAGAAACACCATGAACTTTGAAACCATGTCTTTGAAGCCAAAAATATCATGCCAAGTAAAACGGATGAAGATAAGGATATTATCACCTTATTACCAAAAATACACTATAAAAAATGATTACGTAGACAAATGCAAAGCACATATTTCACAAGTAGAATAATGTCAGTCACAATCCACTCAGACAAATATCAAATTCACTACACTATGTTCCGAACTATAAAAACTTGAATTCAATACATCCAAACTATACTCAACAACATATCAAAGTCTCATGAACGCATCGCTGGAAATGGATCTCCCGCTCTCCTCCTGCGCTAGGGTTTCTCGCACGTTTGCATTTGCTGGCGGCGGCGGGTCCTTGGTCGACCAGTTTGCTCCCATTATTGGGGCTGCTCAGCCTCTGCTTGGGCCTTACGGTGGTCTTTCAGGGATTAGGGCATCTGCTGCTACTGCAGGCGGCAAAGCTGCTTCTTATGCGGATGTGGCAGCTTTTGAAGCTACCATCCATGGTTTGGGGGTTCCGACTGTGGATCATCCGGTTATGCCTTCGGTTGTGACTCCTATCTCGGTTAGCCTTCCTATCCGGTTGGAGTTGGGGGCTGAGATTGCTGTAGAAATTGCTCATATGATTGAGGATTTCTCTGCGAGGGCAGCTATTTTTAGATTTCGTGGTTTCTGGCCTTCCTTCCAGGCTCTTCATGCTTGGATATCTAAGCATTGGGACCTGTTGATTTTTGAATCTATCCAGATTTTCCCTGTGGCTAGGGGTTTTTTCATAGTTAAGTTCGATGCTGCTGAGGACAGGAGGGCTATTTTGTGTAGTCTCTTCAGCTGGGAGGGTCGTTACCCTTTGTTGGCCAAGCCTTGGCACGAGGGTTTTGACCCTACATCTGAATCCTTTTCTCATATGCCTCTTTGGGTCAGACTTCCGAATCTTCCCCTTCACCTGTGGTTGGATTTGGTTCTTGACGCTGTGGGAGATGCCATTGGTGAATTCCAAATGGTGGATTCTAATTCATCAGATATTTTGCATACTACTTACGCCCGCATCCTCGTGGTGGTTGATTCTTCAAAGGGCCTCCCAGAGAAGATCAAACTTGAGACCCCAAATGGTTCCTGGCTTTAGACTCTAGACTATGAAGGAATTCCTTTCCGTTGTAGGGTCTACTCCGGGACTGGACATATTGCTGCGAGCTGCCCTGTGGAATTGAGGAAATCAAAGAAAAGACCTTCTTGGTGGTCTGGGGCTTTGGTTCAGCACTACTCTGTCCTTAAAGACTCTTCTCTTAAGGCTTCCCCCCGTCTGTGGTTGCTGATGACGTCAGTAGCCTTGCTTAGTCTGACCAGGCTATTGATCCTTTGTTGGAGGTGGCTGCCGCTGTTGCCCCTCCCTTTGTTGTGCGGGTTCCAGTGGGCAATGGGTCTGATGTGATTTTGCCTGCTTCTCTGGTTGGGTCTGATGCCGATGCTTTGGTTTGGAGAAGGAGGCTCCTCTCGTGGAGGAAGGTTGGACAAAGGTTAAAGATAAAAATGCAAACATTCCCAACAATCCTCTGATCGACATCTTAGATCTCATTCTATTGGGCCAAAGGGGTCTTAATTGGTTTTAATAATTTTTTTAGGTGGCAGAAGTGTACTATGTTATCTGTGAGGCCACCCTGGTCATCTTCTTTAGGTTGTTGACCTGTTTCACCTTTGTTCTGTTGTATCTTTTGTTTCGGGCTTCATTGAAAATATTTTGATGTATAAAGGGTTTCAGGCACCCTTCAAAACCTGTTTTCCTTAATAAAAAACATATCAAAGTCTCACTAACAATTTTGCAACATAACGAATATTCGAAACAAAATCCACATCACCACTGCACAAAAACCATATTGACATTAATCTAACAGTGTGTTGACATTGATGACAACCATAACAAAAAATCCATACTAAATTATTGCTTGTCCAAACTCACTCATTCCACTCAATATTGCAACAATTTTCCCCTTTTTCATTAATGGAAACACATCAATGACAAGAAAATACTCTCCCCCTTGGGAAATTATTCAAACACAAGTTCACTCTCCCGCTTTGACATCAATGGAAAATACAGAAGTTGTAGATCAACTACTCATTCTGCTCATCTCCCCCTAAGATATACAATTCAACTTACAACAATACTCAACTCCCCCTAAGAGGTAGCCACAACCATTAGTCTAGATTAAAGATATGTTTGAAGTTCACTAGACTAATGCATAACCATATGCATTTAGCTCTGGTAAGTTGGGGAAATCACCCCAATCTTCTCCCACAGATATTCAAAAGTTTCCTTAAAAAGTGGCTTTATGAAAATTTCACTTTTTTTTTTTCCTTTCTTTTGTAGGAACATACTCAAGCTTTACTTCATTCTCCAAAATGTTTTCCCTCAGAAAGTGGTACCAAATAGAAATGTGTTTCGTTCTTCATTGTAGTATGAAATTCTTTGAAATGTTTATTGCATTGGTATTGTCACATAGAATAGAAGTAGGATCATTAAACATTATTCCAATATCTTTCAAGGTTTGTTTCATCCAAAGCATCTATGTGCAACATGAAGCAAAAATAATGTATTATGCTTCAGCGGTAGATAGTGACATTGAATTTGATTTCTTACTTGACCAAGCGACCAATCTAGGCCCAAGGAAAATGCACCTCCACTTGTACTCTTCTTGTCATCCACACATTTAGCCCCATCAACATCAGTGTAAGCCATTACAATGAAGTATGATTTTCTGGGATACCAATTGTAAGCAATGAAAATTAGTTATAAAGGAACCCGATAATAAATAAAGCATTCAATAACTAAGAATCTAAGCTACATACATGCTAAGACATAAAATGAAAACTTGAAATAAGCTAAATGAAGAAAGTGGAAACCTCCTACAAGCTCATTCAAAATCTATTTTGTTCATTGGATTTGTCCATTTGTTTTGGATGTGTGCTCATGGATGTGCTTCAAGCTTCAAGCTATGATCTCAAACTAGCATTATAACGCTTCTCTAAAAGATGGATTTATGATTTTCTATCAAAATAACATTATAAATCTACATGGAAGGTGGATGAAATTATGAAGGAATGAGGTTTATTTTATAGAAAATGGGTGAGGAATCAAGGGTCAGGATGCAATCCCGAGGAGAGGCCCAAATGCACCTAGAAGAGAGCACATGGACTGTGCTTCTTCAAGTGCATCATATTGTGTCAAGTGTCACAATATGTTTCAGTTGAAAAGAGGGAGGAATGTGACCATTTAGAGAAGAGATCCAAGAAGACTAGAAGATAAGGTTATTAATGAAGGTGTAAGAGCCTTAATGAGGAGTGTAAGAGGCATTAATGATGCATTAATGAGGATGTAAAAGAATTAAATGCACTTGGATGATGATGGCTTGAGAAAGTTGACTTTGGGAAAGGGATTAAATTCTTAATCCAAAGATTAGGAATGTGACATCATTAGAGAGAGTTTAGGATTAGGATTAGGGTTTAAGATAGGTTTAGCAAGGGTGAAAAGGTTGGGATTAGTTTGAACTCAGGGTTAGGTGGTTGGGATTGGTTAGGTTAGCATGTGTGAAGAGGTTGGGTTGAGTTAGAAATCAAGGTTAGGTGGTTGGGATAGGTTAGGTTAGGGGTTAAAGGGAATACTAATGAATTGAATTACATAAATAACATATTCATTCAATAATAGGTGAATAGGGTTTTAATTAATTATTAAGCTATTGGTTTCTTTTAATAATTAATCAGGACTATAGCCAATTAATTGAATAAATTAGGGCTAGGGGATGACATAGATCAATTAGGTAATGGTTAATTACTTAGTTGATATGTCCTAGAAGGCACTAAATGTGATTAGATGTGTTAATCAGATTTAGGTGTCTACATTTTGCCCCTCTTCGACATAGTGTTAGAATAACACTATTTCGAAGACGTTTAAAACAATAGAAGACACAAAGATGTGGACGTAGGCAATGAAGTTTCCCCATAGTGATGATTAGGATAGAATTAGAATAGAATGACCTGGATGATGCCCCCTTGAGAGGGTGATAGGGAGAAAAGGCGAAGCCCTGGCGGCATCTCAAAAAGACGACCATGAGAAACAAGATAGAAGAAAAAAGGAAGGGGGATAGAAGAAAGAGGGAGGGGATAGAAGAATGAGGGATGTGATAGTCAGGTTTGCATCAAGGATGAAGGGTTAGGTTTGAGATAGGATTTGATTGGAATAAAAGGGAATTCTTTGCTGGGGATTTGATGGTGGGAAGGATTTTTCTTGAAGCTTGAGCGAGGGGTATTTTGGGATGGAATACCACCATGTACTTGAGCACTTATTTTGATATAGCAATGCTAGAGACCATGCCAAGGTTACTAGGAACACTAGGCCTTGTCACCGATGTTGTAGAGGACTGACACAACAAACACGCGAGGGTTTCCCCAACATCACACATGAGTCCCATAAGAGCCATGGTCGAAATGATGCTGGAAAAGCCCATAAGCAAACGACATTTCCCAAGTGCAGCATGTGAACCCAAACATATTACATACATGCAAGGGTCATATCTAACTGACTCACAAGAAGAAAACAAAAAGATCAAGGTCCCTATCCTAGGTGCATCCATTCGTAGCATACCATGATATAAATAATCATGACAACCTTGAGGAGGAGAACAACCAAAAAGAATCATGAATGATAATCAAGAACCAAAATCAAATTTCAAGATAAAAAATTCAATAACAAGACGCCTTTTGCCAGAGAGATCAATGATATGGGATGATGATTGGATTGAGATTAGGTCAAGAGGAAGGATACATCCTACAAGAACCCAGTGATGATGATGATCTAGATTTAGGTCAACAAGAGGAAGGTTACATCCTCAAGGACCCATTTCCAGAAAGATGATTGGATTTAGGTCAATAAGAGGAAGGATACATCCTCAAGGACCCATTTCCATGGAGATGTCAAGTGTGAATCTGATTGGCCAAAGATGTGGTGAGATCAAATTGCTGAAACAATATTTCTTCATAAGGAACTTGCTGAAGCACAGGATTCAGAATGGAACTAGATCACTTTCTGGAAGGAGACCAACCAAGAACGCGAGATATGTACAAGTGAGACCGGACTCAAGAATGGACTGACACAGACAAGATATGTACAGATGGAAGACACATGATGCTTAGGTAGAATGGATGAGATGAGGCAGATATGCATGATGTTGCTCCGGTTGAGCCCAAAGGCCAAGATAGAGGAATATCAACCAAATGGGGTGCTCTAGATGTGGGAAGGATGCAATCCCAACAAGGATTGGGAAGGATGCATCCCAATGATAATGAGTGGATTGTGATCAAATCTTGAAGCAAGGCTAATGGTGTGCTTTGATGGGCCGATTGCTGCCTGACTTGGGATAGCTGGAGGATGTGGATAGGATTGGATGGCATTGGGTGCAGGGGGATAGCCTAGAGCTAGATACCAATGACAAGGGAAGAAACAAGTGACAAGATATATGAAAGGAGGAATTGGAAGATGGAGGAGACGCTGGGGAATATAGAGAGGGAAGCACTAGATGGAAGGATTTTAGTAGAGGAATGGATGGATAGCTGAAGGATTGTTGATAGGAGAGGAGGATTGGGAAATGATAGGTGGATACGAGAAAGTCTCCAAGGATGACGTGACCAAGGAATAGAATGCCCCCACTTAGAATAGGTCATACATGTGAGGAAGGATTAGGAAGGGGTATGATAGGATGGAAGAGAGGATAAAATGAGGATGATGGAGCTGAATGAAAGATAGGATGAAGGGTGGATAAGGGAGGAATATAGTACAAAAGGATAGATGGAAGGAAGGATGGGTGGATAAAAAGATAGGTGGATAAAGATGAGAGATGGGAGATGGATGTCAAGAGATGTCCAAAAGCATGTAGATATGGTGGCCTTTATATTTCTCACCAAGATTCAGAGGAGGATGGAGGAAGTGAAAAGGACAAGACAAGATATGGATGGGAGATGGATGGTGGCCAGAAGGAACTTGCCCCCAAGTGTGAAGAGCAACTGGATGGAGGAACTACGCATGACACCTATTTACCATGTTTTCATCATGGTACTTGTCCAAGGTGCTTGTTTGCCAAGTTTTCACTAATGGACGAATTGATTTCTCTTCCTTTTTTTTTGCTTCTTTTGATTTTTTTTGCTTGTTTTGCTTTTCTACTTTTGGTGTTGATCATGATATATTAGTACAAATTTATGTGGGATGATTGACTTAGGAAAATGCAGGTATGAGATAGTTATGCGGGGGGAGATACGGGGGATAGGGGATATGATAGTTGGAAGTATTCAAATAAAATGATGGAAAGTGAGTAGGAGAGGGGGATGTTGTCAGGATCAACATTGGCACATGTTGCGAGGGATGGGGGAAGAGTGAATGTGAAGTGGATGGTACTTGTGGATGTGATGTAGGAATCATGGTAGGAATTTGTGGGAGATAAGGACCCAAAAGAGATTTTAAAGATGGAGAGGAATGCTCAGCTAGAGGATTAGTAACCTCAGATGCCACAATGGATTTTTCTTTTAGATGCATGTCATCTTTTTTCTTTGGGATCCACATAGTTTTTGTTTTGCTTTGGTGGGATTTTGTGGCCTATGGGATGTAGTGTATTCTTTGATTGGATTTGTTTTTTCTGGAGCATGTCGTTTGAAGTGGACATGGAATCTTTAGATTGTGGATCTGTAGCTTTATGCATTGGTGATTTGGCATCCAAATTACAATGAGTAGCATTGGAAGAGATATGAGAACTTCCATGAGATGGAGGAAATATGGATGGAGTGGTGGAGGTAGGATGGTGGATGGGGCGCATGAGTATGTGCCTTTGTTGATCCTGATTGGGAATGTAAGTGGTGGTATTTTTTATATGGGATTGATGGACGAAGGAAGGAGTGGAATAAGATGTGGGATGAGATTTTGGGACATAGGGGCCCAAAATGGATGGAGAGGATGAAGGAGGAATATGGTAGGTTGTCGTGGTTTGCAAGGATGGAGGAGGGGGGAATGACATTATATTCTTTAGAGGGATGATAGGAAGATGTGATGGAGGGTTTGAAAGCACTCATGAACTTTGCTTTAGTTGTACCAACAGTTTTGGAAGAAGCGCCTCTAGGTGCGTAACCAATACCACAAGATCGTGGATGTCTTTTAACCTGAATGGGCTCCAGGGTACCTTGCTCATTTATGCCAGTGCCTTTACCTTGATAATTCCATTTTTTTAGCATTTGAGTCAAGTTAGGATAATTTTTAGGGAAGGAACAAGATGTGAGTCCTTTATTAGGTGGACGACAAATTGTGGAGATGTAACTAATTTATTCTATTTTAAGCAGACCACCATAGATGAATGTCAGTGGACCAAGGTGATGGAGTAATAGTGGTGGGATAGTTGGAATTGGAGGTGATAAAGGAGGATGAAGTGAAGGTGATTGGATGCTGTGAGCTTGGCTCAAATGGGGTAATGGATCTTGAGATGGCATAGATAGAATGGGAGGATCTTTCTTTGAAGGACTAGATAGCAATGGATCATGAGATGGAGTTGATGGATCATGTAATGGATAGAGTGGGAAGTTAGGATCTTGATATGGAGTGGATGGAATGATACAATCTTCATTCAAGTCAATAGATACTTCAACATGCTTTTGGAAAAAGGTCTTGACATGATTAGATTGACGTGGATGGTGTGATGGGGGATGTATGAAGGGATTCTTCAGATGAGTTGGATGGAGGGATGGGAGATCCTATTAGAGAGGGAAGAAGGGTGGATGTGTGAGGTTCATGGGATGGAGTGTGGATAGTTTTAGGAGGAGAAGATGGGGATGAAGATTGGATGAATTCCACAAATGAGAGGACTTCAATGGTGCTAGGAGATGGAAGAGGATAAAAAATTATGAGATCTGGAAGGGAAATAATAGGTATGGGAGATGGGAGAGGATCAAAAAGTATGAGATCTGGAAGGGAAATAATAGGTGTGGTAGATGGAAGAGGAATGATGGGTGCGAGAGATGGAAGAGGATCGGTAAGTATGGGATTTGGAAGGGAAATAATAGTTATGGTAGATGGAAGAGGAATGATGGGTGTGAGAGATGGAAGGGCTTCATCACTAGTATTTTCCCATGGGGGAGTGATATAACGTGACTCTTCAACTATAAAAGATGGATTGTGTGATGGCTTCCTTGTGAAACTCCTTGGAGACTTACATATCGGATGGTGGGAAGATGGTACGGCGAGATAGTTCACATAGGTAGGTGTGGCAATGTCTTGTGAACTTGATTGAATAACTAATAGTAGATGAGGGATAGATTGGGGTATGGAATATGTGTTAATGTAGATATGAATTGGAGATGGTAGATTGGGGTAAGATGGGGTAGATGGGTAGGATAGAGTGGATGGTATATTAGCAATAGTATGGGGTTCATGGTGATGGTTTGGAGGAAATGGAGGACTAGGATTAGGTATTTGAATATTGGTTGGAGGATAATGAGATGGTGGATTGGGATTAGGGATGTAGCTAGTAGTGTTATTGGGAAAAGATGGAGTTTGGGATATGACTATGGGATAAGATGGATGCATGAATGTATAGGAAGGAGACGTGGATGAAGGATAAGATGGATTTCCCTTGTCAAAGGTAGGATAAGGAGTGCTAGTGGGTATGCATGGTAGCATGATGGGATAGTGTGAAGGAATGACTGGAGTTTGGAGGATGCTTGGAGTAAGTGTGTTAAGGCTTTCCATGTACGCATCATGATCAACAAGACCCTCATTATCACTAGAATAGGATGCTGGGGTGAGCTGGCTAAGGTTTTCAAAGTATGCATCATGATCAACAAGAATCTCATCATCACTAGAATAGGATGTTGGGGAGAGCTTACTAAGGTTTTCAAAGTATGCATCATGATCAACAAGACTCTCATCATCACTGGAATAGGATAAAGACAAGGAAGAGATATGACAACCAAACTCATCATAATAGATTTGTGACATGATGCTTTTTTGATGAGTTGGATAAGGAGGAATGAGGGAAATGAAAGGAAGACTCAAGCTAAGATTAGGAAGAAAGAATGACACTGAAGAAGGTGGAAAGAGGATGGGAAAGGAAAAAGATATCCCTGGTGGTCTAGGATATAGGGAGAAATGAAGGAATTGACTTTCTTGTGCTTGATGGAAATAGATATGAGCTCAGTTTGATAATGTTTAGGATGAGGCATTGTCTACGACAAGTGTGCCTTAGAATGTTTTTGGAATAAATGATGATCTTGAGGATTTTGAGAAAACAATTTTGCAAGAGGAAAAGAAACCTTGCAAGAAGCATACAAATGTTGATCTCTTTGGAAAAAGTAATTCAAAACTCTCATATTTGTGTATGTTCAAGAACTATTTTTCACAAGGTTTGTAACGCTGAAGACACATACAAGCACTTTCTACCTTAAGGATTCGGTGAGCTTGAAAACCTTTGTTTGCATACGTAGGCACACACATAACAGCTAATCAAAATACAACCACCATTAAGCATGAGGCTCCATGATGTCGTATTATCCAACTCCAAACACTCAGGGTGGCACGAATGTGCAAATTTCTTGGGGAAGTTACTATCTTCCTTGCTCAGTCGATTATCAAGCTTTCAGGGATGGATCAGGTAGGTTGCTAGATTTATGAGTTGCTAGTATTTTTGTGGTGTCCCCACAATTGGTTTGTATGACGTGACTCACTTAAGAGCCTAGTTCAACCATGCCAGTATGCTGAGGATATTCACTCAATTTTGATTGCCATTAAACATGACCCGACCAAGCTTGAAGGGATATAGACAAACCTTTAAGTCCACCTTATTTCTATACCGGCCAAAGGGTTTATCGGTTTGGGGTCGTTCTCCAGAAGGACTCATGCTTCTTCTAGATAGGCCCCTATAAGAAGATTTAGAAAAAGATCGAACGTTCACAATCACCTTTCTCTTGCACCAACAACCACAAAATCCATTGGGAAAGGATAGTGTGTGAAGTGAGGTTGTGTTCTACAAAAGTTTTTTGCAAGTACACCAGAGACACATAACACACTGTTAATATTTTGATAAGTTAGGCAATGTTTGATATGATCTAGTGCAAAAATGAACTTGCAAGTATTTCCTTTTTATGTGCACCAAAATGAAATTTTATTTGCTTTGTTCAATTCCTGTTTATGCATTCTAGATGATGTTTGATTGAGTTGTTCAGTTTTAAACCTAAATTTGAAATGTTGTGATTTACTTGTTCGGTTTTTAGGACTCAAATTGAAATGTGTTTGATTTGCCTTGTTCATTTTTAAAACCCAAATTAAAATGTTGATTGAATGTTCAGTTTTTAGATCCAAAATGAAAGATGTGATAGATTGTCCAATTTTAAAGACCAAAAAGCAAAGTGTTTGATAGTTCAATTTTAAGATCCAAAAACAAGATGTGTGATTTGATTGTTCAATTTTAAACCCAAAATCAGATGTTTGATTGTTCATTTTCCTTAAAGCATTTGAGATTTTGTGCATGTTCGTTTTAAGCCCAAAAAGGAAATGTTGACTTTGACTTTTGTTAACTTTTTGACTTTTGTTGACTTTTGACTTTTATTTGATGACATGTAACTGATTGAATGTTTGATAATGTTAAGTTGAAAATGATGCAAGACATTAAATAAGTTAATGGTTTGTATTTTCATTGATGTCAACTTGATATCATCTGTATGGTCATATACATAATGCCAAAGCCTTCAGAGAATCAATGGAGCAGAGATTATACTTTCAACAATGCATAAAAGTTAAGTATTCACTAAGTGACAGAAAACACCGATGGAGTGCACATCATCGGTAAAGGCAAAGAACAAAAGTCATAGTGATACCCGACGAGCAAAAGACAATATTGCCTGATGAAGCAAAATCACAGGATGCCCGACGAGCTGAAGATAGAGTTGTCAGACTAGAAAAATCCAATGATGCCCGATGGATGGAGATCCTGAAGCTAACTGGAGTTACACTGACAGAACTGGCAGTTATCACCGACGACTAACTGCAGAATTGACCGACATAACAGAGAGTTTAGAAAATGACAAAATATCTAGCTGGCAGAGCTTAATGATAGACTTAATTGGTTGTTTTATTTGTTTTATTCTACCAGAGTTAAGTAATTGATTTAAAGTTGATTTATATAGTTGGCAAGAAGATAACTACGAGATAAATCAAGAGTTAAAGCTGTAAATTAGATTGGCTGGATTGTTTCTCACGCCAAGAATCAAGAATCAAGAATTGAGGAATATCATGTCTATATAAGAGACAAGAATAATTCATTTTCGCAAGCAATCACATACACGGAAGGGGAGTGAATAGAAAGAGGATGCTGAAGAGAAATTGATGAAGGATAAATTCATACAGTCCTGATCAATCAAGCTAAAGGAGAGCTAAAGAATTCTGTAGACACCAACGAACAATGAAGCACAACATCACAGAGCAGAAAGTATGGAGCACAAAGAATTGAATTGATACATTGATCAGAGAGGTATTGTACTTAAATAGATATGAAAATCTACAATTCAGGTTGCATTAGAAATAGGTCATAATATTTCAGTTTAACCATTGAAGCATCAAGTCTCTTAACAGAGCAGAACTTAACCGTCTTCTATAATTGAGGTATATCCTAACAGATTGCCAAAAAGGTTAATTCATGAAAGTAGCATTGAAATTGCATCAAGCCTATTGACAGCCTAAGAAGAAGGTTGATTCAAGGATGGTAGCAAGATTTGCCTAAAGCCTATTGACAGTCTAAGAAGGAGGCCGATTCAAGGATGGTAGCAAAATAGATGCCAGATATTAAGTGACAACCTCTATGTATAAAATCCTCTAACAAGGTCACACCTAACAGTGTGTTTGTAACCTTTAATAGGGTTGGCTCCTAATAGGGCTCACTTTAGAAGAGTGAAAATTTGGGGTACCAGTCCTAGTGGTTTTTCCCTTAACAGGGTTTCCACGTTAAAATCTATGTGTTATGTGTGTATGGTTTATTACTTTACTATTTTACATTTCACATATGCATTTCTGGATTGATTGGTATACTCTACATATTTACTGAGTATCGGTAAATAGTTTTACTGCTTATCGGTTATCAAGAAGAATAAGGACAGACAAGGTAAACCGACAGACAGTTAAATCATTATAAGTATTTCATGACATGCATCTTGTAGGGACTTAATAATCTGAGGTATATTGATTGGTGGTCAAAGATTAAAGGATAAATTTTTGAGGCCACTGATTCACCCCCCCTCTCATTTATTACCAACAATTGGTATCAGAGCTTGTGTGCTTAGAAGGAAGGTTTCAAGACCTAAGTAAAGATCACAAGATGAATAGACGAGATGTGCCCAAGTTGAACAAAGACAACTTTTCTTCATGGCAAAGCAGGATAAGACTCCACTTATTAGGTATTGGTAATGATGTTACTCAATACTTAGATACTGAATATGTGTTGCCTACAGGACCATTGATAGTAGATCAATTTAGAGAGAAGCATGAGCATAACTGCATGGTTATAGAGCTTTCTTCCTCACTCTTTGATGCTGAATTTGAAGATGTCAAGGACTACAAAATTGCAAAGAACCTGTGGGACAAACTGAAGCTTATACATGGAGGTGATACAAATATTTTGAGAGCCAAGGTCAAAAGCCTTAAAGGAAAGTTTGATGATCTCAGAATAAAAGAAGGAGAAAACATCACACAGTACAACACAAGAATAAAAGAAGTAGTCAATGCTATACGAGGTGTTGGAGGTACACTTGAAGAGGAAATAGTGGTAAGTAAAATTTTAAGAACCTTATTGCCTATATATGCTATTAGAGTTTCTGCTATTCAAGAAATGAGAGCAGTAGAAAATAATATAGTTACTCTTGATAGCCTAATTGGTAGACTGATTTCATTTGAGATGAATAACTTTGACAATAGTGTCTTACCAAGTTTAGAGTCTGCATTTAAGTCTTCTATGAAAATAAGCAAATCCAATCATAGATATTCATCTAGAAGGGACAGTGAAAGTGAATGTGAAGAAGAAGATCTAGATGAAATAGAAGCACTTATGGCTAGAAGAATACATAAAGGCAAAGGTAAATACAAAGGAAATCTACCACTTGTATGCTTTATTTGTAAAGATATTGGACACTTTGCTGCAAGATGTCCTAACAGAAGAAAAGATGACAGAAGTGATGACAGATCTTTTGAGAAGAAATCTGACAGAGGTGATAATAAAGATTACAGAGGTTACCGACGATCAGAAAGAAAGGATACCCAAGACTAAAAGGATAAAGGCAAGAAGGATAGCTACCTAGATGCTTGCAAAGATGAAGATACTGACACCGAACGTGATGATGACATCGAGATGGTATTTGTAGCTGTGAAGGATGATTCAGATGAAGATGAAAGGTATGAAGAAATTGCACTCATATCTAAGGTTAGTAAGAATGATATCTAGATTATAGATAGTGGCTAC
>MU225325.1:6165133-6177262 GCA_018584345.1 Thuja plicata | reverse complement strand
CAATAATAGGGGAATAGGGTTTTAATTAATTATTAAGCTATTGGTTGCTTTTAATAATTAATCAGGACTATAGCCAATTAATTGAATTAATTAGGGCTAGGGGATGACATAGATCAATTAGGTAATGGTTAATTACTTAGTTGATATGTCCTAGAAGGCACTAAATGTGATTAGATGTGTTAATCAGATTTAGGTGTCTACACCAATATAGGCCAAATTCTTCTATCCCTTTCAAGTATCTAAAAATTCTGTTTATTGCAACAACATGAGTTTCTCTAGGATCATACTGAAATCTGGCTACAATAAAAACATGCATGATATCTAGTTTAGTAGTAGTCAAGTTTATAAATCCTCCAATCATTAATCTATATTTTATCTCATCAACCTTAGGAGATTCAAGATCCTTACTCAATTTATAGTTGTAGACTAGGAAAATAAGCATTTAGAAAACATCATGAATTAGCCAACCATAAAGCTATTCTACTATGGAAATGTATTCCTAATCACACCATTAAAACCATTAAGACAAAGTGCATAAAATATTAAAAATAAATCAAAATAACA
Source organism: Thuja plicata (assembly GCA_018584345.1). Lineage (NCBI taxonomy): Eukaryota > Viridiplantae > Streptophyta > Pinopsida > Cupressales > Cupressaceae > Thuja > Thuja plicata. Next base: position 6,176,698 of record MU225325.1, on the reverse strand, counting down.
CTCCCTTAATGAAGCTCCAATGTTCTTTCTTTCATCTTCTCCAAATTGATGTTGCTCCCATATTGATAAAATGCACGTACAAAATGAAAGAAAGTGTTGACAGGATGATATTAAGAATACTCAAAATTATGTTTAGGAGAAAATAAGAGAAATTTGAGCCCAATTTATAGATTTTTAAAGGCAAATCACCAAATTAGCAAGTTGAGAGCAATTGGGAAAGTACCATAGTTTATGTTAAGATTTGAAGTTCATTTTAGAAATACTCTGAAATGAGTGGAAGCTCATTTAGAAACTTGCAAAATGGATGAGTAGTTAACTAGGAGAGTATAAGAGTTTGAAAGAGGAAAGTGCAAGATATGAGGGAGTTAGAGGCTATTAAATAGGGATTGAATCCCATGTGCAAATGTGAGAGAATTTTTAATTTTGAAAATTATTTATTCCTCACAAATTAGTAATTTGAGAAATAGGAATTAGAAGTTAGGAAACTAATAATAATTCTCATATTTGAAATTAGATAGTTAATTAATTATGGGGAAAAGGAGGAACTTTGAGATAAATAAAGTTTATTTATTTATCATGAATTAGGAATTAGGAATAGGGGATAAATTAATGGTTGATTTTGTTATCTCTACAAGATATTTTGTTGTCATTAGTTTAGACAAAGTCATAGAGTCAAGGAGAACTAATCGGTAAATGGAGAAAGACAAGGATAAGACAAGTCAGTAATGCACACCGAGCCAGTCAGTAAAGCACAGAGTTGATAGAGTACTGAGTGCCTACAGTTATCGAGTGACACACTACACTGAGTGCATGTAGTACACTGAGTTGATATTTCATTGAGTGATGAAGAACACTTAACTGAGTATTGTGGAGTTATTTAACCGAGTTAGACAGTTAATAAAAAATGCGATCAGATTATATTTAATGATTGTCAGAGCATTAATTATGCGTATACAAGTATTTATAATAGTTTGTTACATGATCAACGATTCAAATAAATCAGATTAAAGATCTAAGGTAGAGATTAAATGAAAAAATGAAAGTTTGTCATTTCCAAGAAAAACAAGTAGCAAGGTAAAAGTGACATGGTCATCGAGCTGGAAAGAAGATCTAATGGTCAATAGAAATTTATAGTTTACCTAACACATAAGATTAAGAGGCAAAACTCATCTATATCTTGGATGAATTTTGTATGTGTAAGAGACACAAGAGGAGATAAAGAGAAGAAGAACAAAGAGCTATTTTTGTTATTGTTATTGTTGTTAAAGGAGTTATTGAAGAACAGAGAGCAGAGAGCACCACGAAAAAAATTAGCTACAACAGAGAAGAACAGAACAATGTTACAATTTGGGAATTGAGGTAACACATATCAGAGCACATAGAGTTTGAACAACATTTACATTTGATGCATTTTTACAGACATTGTTAAGTTATTGATAATATTGTATTGAGAACTTTAAATATCAATAATGGGTAGATCTTAACCGATCTTATATTTGTGAATCATTTAACATGGTACATCTCTAAGTGTAGAGTTTTAAAAAATCCTTTAACTAGGTAGAACTAACAAGTCTTATAAATACTCTTAACAAGGTAAGCTATAAGAAAAAGCTAAACTTTGTAGCTCTAATTGAGCACCCTTTATACTCCAGTTAGTGAAGGTTGTGGGTGTCATCCCCACCACAGTTTTTATCCTCTAACCAAGGAATTTTGCATTACCAAAATCATGGTTTTATGAGTTTAGTTGTTTAATGTTTTGATGTTATGGTTTTATAAGCATTACATTACTTTTATTTCAAAGTTATGAACTCGGTAATCAACAAGCAACACTATATGGTTTAATCAGTAATTGTGGTTAAAATTTTTTATTGGTACTGATTCACCCCTCCTCTTAGTCCCAAATTTCCATTAGTTATTCCAAAAATTGGTATCAGAGCTCATACTCATGAGTTAAAGGTTTGACCACCTAAGAGTTAAATATCTTAGTCATGGAAGGTTATATATAGTTGAAGAGAATTGATGGTCTTGAATCTGAGTTGGAGAGTGCTTGAGAGTTAATATGGTGCACCGAGCTCCACCTAATTGGTGAAAGGTATGTAGGAACTGTATGCTTATTATAAATCTTACATCAGTTCCTAAGCAATAGAGTTAAGATTCATATCAAAATATTAAGATGTATTTGGATAAGTTGTGGAAATTTTGATTGAAAGTTGTAATGTATGGTTATTTTGTTTAGTCGGTTAAAAAAGTGACTATGTTATCGGTATAAAGGTAAAAGGGACTCGGCAAGCACATTTAATGCAAATAATTAGAGCCATTGGAAACCCTAATCAAGGAAAAGCTATAAATAGGTCACTGTGTTATTCATTTTGAACCTAACATTTTTGAAGAGCATTTGAGCACATCGTAGAGAAATCACTCCGTCGAGCATTCAAAGTGATTACGCGGTATTTTTAAATATTTACAAGATAATTGAGTGATATTTCTGAGATATCTGGTTTACCAAGTTGTGTTTTCAAAGCCATATTTTATCGAGCATGCCCTAGTATGTTATTTTGACACATTTGGAGATTATCATGGCACCAAGGATGCAAAGACCAATATTAGTGAAGAATGTTGAACCTGTAAACCCTAAATACAATTTGCCCCCAGCTATAGCTAGATAAATTGATATGATGAGAGCATTATCTTCAATACCGCCGTGAGTTTTATTGATAGAAGACGTTCACACATTTATTTAGTGCAAAATCAAAGATATGTGTGAAGCTGAGATTGATTCTTCATTTAGTAAGTTGTGCATGAATGGAATATTAAAGGATGAGCACATACATATGGAGACGAAAGGATGGACACATGCAATTCATCTACCAAGGGAATTCAAGTCCGAATGGGTGAGGATGGTACTCACCCAAGTACATGACCAGTTTATGTGGTTGGATGAACCGATCAAGATAACTAAGGGTGTATTGCACATTATCACTGGGTTTCCTATTGGAGACTGACCAAAAGCAATCAAGCAAATTGACAAGGGTAAGCTCACCAAGCTAACAAAGGCACAATGAGATGGTAGAGGAATAAGGATATCTACTATCGTGGATCCCGAGTTAAGGTATGCATGCAACATCATATCTTACTGAGTGTTTAAATTATCCCAAGTGGATAGTGTACCATGTGGAGCAGTAGACCTGACATGTAAGATAGTAAAGAAAGGACTTTAGATAGATTTCTGTGAAGTTTTGATGAAGCAGATAGATGACAATATGAATACAATCAGGAAGGCGAAGACCAACACATTGAAATTTGGTTCACTGTTGGTATATATTTTCTTTTACTACCAGAATCCATTTCCCTCCATTGGAGATGTAGTATGGAAAACTGATAGGCCAATTATTTATCATATACATGAGTATATACAGAGTCTAGGAGACAACTTTGATGAAATCATGTCTGATTAATTTTTGAAATTCCAAGCTAGAATGCACAAGAGATACAAAGTTCCACCTCAACTAATTGCTAAGTATCAGGATAACATTTGTTTTGAGGTTGACACTGATGTTTGTATAATTAAGGCTATAGAACCAAGAGTTGAATGGATTCAACCAACATGATATGAGATGGATATAGAGATTGGATCAAAATAGATAGAAGGTTTATTAGCTAAACCAAGAGATCCTAATTAGAAAAAGGTATGGAACCTATGAGGAATTCAAATATTAAATCAAGAAAGGTATTTCAGTACCTAGGTCAATAAAGAAAGAAAGTAAAATGATTGATACTTTATCAAAGACTCTTGGAGTTGATGACACACTATATGAGAAAATTGAAAATGAGAAAGCAATTGTAGTAGTTGACAAGAAAAATATACAATTGGCATCACCGAGTAAGAAAGGAACTGGAAGGAACACTAGATCTTCGGTACAACCAAAAGAGAAGAAAGCTGTAGAGGTAGTGTAACCTAAAGGAAAGACTTATGAGAGGACTAGAGGCAAGAAACAACCTGCAAAAAAAGGAGAAGATTAATACTTAGTAATGAGAGTGAAACAAAGTTTGATGTGCCTAATAAATCTGTACATGTTGCAAAGCTCTCACAAGTTCCACAAAGTCTTGACGATTTTTTAGATGGATTAAGAAAACCAGGAGGATTTAGAGGTTTTAGGCAAGTAAAATATCAGAAGAGGAATCAAGAAGATAAGAAGAAGATTGAAGAAGCTGTTGTGATAACTTTAATGAGATATAGAGTGACACCTATAGAACTTGAAAACAAGCTACCAAAGGAACTATACAACAAGATAGATGCAAGATGGAAGTATGCACTAAATGAAGAAAAGGAAATGAGAGAGAGATCTCTTGTACACACAATTCCTGACCTTGCACCATCTGAGATTCATGAAGCATTTAAAAAAATTTATAGTCAAGGGGAGAGCCCTCAGAATAATGAATGGAGACATACAATCAATTGAGAAGGATACAACTATAAAATGGAAGGATATATTTCATATAGATGATATCGAGTATCATGAAGCAGAGAAGGAACAAGAAGCAGACGTTGTTGATAAAATAAAGGGAAGCACAAAGAAAATAGATCCTATTGATCTAACTATTGACAATTTAGATGTTATCATTGAAGATATACTTGGGGAAGAAGACCCTACAAAACAACTATCAAAAGATGAAGATGTCATGAATACACAAATGAAGGATACCGAGAGTATGGATATTGATAATGCACCTTTGATGAAAAAATATCCGATCATGACACAAGTACAAAGCTACACAATTGATGATACTGTTAATATTGAGTTTGTACTAGATACATCGGACATGGAAACTAAGAGACCCATTGATACAAATAAGGATAAGGATGGACAACCGAAGGCCACCTTCACAGAACAAGAAAAGAACATCAAGTTGGAACCCCCGATCGACATTGATTGTAGCTCAAAAGGGTGAACATGGGAAGTTAATTGCAAAGAAGAAAAAAGTAAATATACTTGAGCATGTGAAGGACATATTCCAAGATATTGTTCCTGAAGCAACTGTTGATGAATCTAAACCCCTACTGGACCAAGTTGGCGATTTATCCCAATAGATCAAAGAACCAAACAAGGATATGACAGAATATATGTTGAAGATTCACAAGGAGAGAATGGAGAAGAAATTGATGGAAGATTTATTGAAAGATATTTACATAGAGAAGGTAACTCTTTCCAAGTTATGTTTTGAAGTTGAAAAGCAACTTACGTCCATCATTTCATTGTTTTAAAATTTCTATATTCTTTCAAAATTTACTGTTGAAATTGAGAAGGAAGTAAATATTGAGAAAGAGCTTAATGAGTAGCTTAAGCAACTATCTACCAAGCCTGGAGCATTGTAGACTTACTACTCAAAGATACAAGAACTCACGAGAGTTCAACTTTCATTAAGACAGGAGGAGGATAAGATTGGATTGGAACTGCTTGAATTGCAAGAACTGTTGATTCCCCATATCAAAACAATGCAGATACTCTTGAAGAAAGCCAAAGAACTAGCAAGTTTTCCAGATATAAGCTCACTAGACACCATAGTTGGATTATCTATAGATATTACGAAATACATTGTTATACTTCAGAATCTTTGAGATACATGGGAGACTATACTTTCAAGCATACAATAGAGGTATAAACATCTTTTTTATTAATAAGTTTTACTTTTTGGAACTTTTTGTCAAAAAGGGGGATAGATATCTTAGTTAGATAAAGGGATATAAAGGAGGATAGGTATATTACTTATTCAGAAAACAAAAAAAAGGGAGATAGATATACTTGAAAATCTAAAAAAAAATATATATGTGGAAAATAAAAAAAGGATATGTATAGAGAGTAACATCCGAGGGGGAGTTACTAATTTTTATGGCTTTGAAGTTTTTGTCAAGAATGACCAACTAATGCCAAAGGGGGAGATTGTTATCTCTACAAGATATTTTGTTGTCATTAGTTTAGACAAAGTCATAGAGTCAAGGAGAATCAATCAGTAAATGGAGAAAGACAAGGATAAGACAAGTTGGTAATGCACATCAAGCCAGTCAGTAAAGTACATAGTTAAGAGAGCACAGAGCACCTACAGTTACTAAGTGACACACTACGCTGAACACATGTAGTACACCGAGTTGATATTTCACCGAGTGATGAAGAACACTTAACCGAGTATTGTGGAGTTATTTAACCAAGTTAGATAATTAATCAAAAACATGATCATATTATATTTAATGATTGTCAAAGCATTAATTACATGTATACATGTATTTATAATAGTTTGTTGCATGATCAATGATTTGAATAAATCAGAGTGAACATCTAAGATAGAGATTAAATGAGAAAATGAAAATTTTTCATTCAAAGAAAAAATGAGTAACGAAGTAAAAGTGACATGGTCACCGAGCTGGAAAGAAGATCTAACGGTCAAGAGAAATTTACAGCGTACCTAACACATAAGATTAAGAGGAAAAACTCATCTATATCTTGGATGAATTTTGTATGTGTAAGAGGCACAAGAGGAGATACATAGAAGAAGAACAAAGAGCTATTTTTTTTAGTGTTATTTCTGTTAAAGGATTTATTGAAGAATAAAGAGCAGAGAGCACCGAGCAGAAATTCAGCTACAAAAAAGAAGAACAAAATAGTGTTACAATTTGGGAATTGAGGTAACACATATCAGAGCAGTACATAGAGTGTGAACAATGTTTACATTTGATGCATTTTTACAGACATTGTTAAGTTATTGATACTATTGTATTGAGAGCTTTAAATCCCAATACTAAGTAGATCTTAACCAATCTTATATTTGAAAATCCTTTAACAGGGTACATCTCTAAGTATACAGTTTGTAGAAATCCTTTAACCAGGTAGAGATAACATGTCTTATAAATACTCTTAATCGGGTAAGCTATCAAAAATAGATAAACTTTGTAGCTCTAATTGAGCACCCTTTATACCGCAGTTAGTGAAGGTTGTGGGTGTCATCCCCACCGTAGTTTTTATCCTCTAACAAAGGATTTCTACATTACCAAAATTATGGTCTCGTGACTTCAATTGTTTAATGTTTTTATGTTGTGGTTTTATAAGCATTACATTACTTTTATTTCAAATTTATGAACTTGGTAGTCAACAAGAAACAATATATGGTTTAATCAATAATTATGGTTAAAATTTTTTAGTAGTACTGATTCACCCCTCCCCTCCCAGCCCCAAATTTCCATTATTTATTCCAACATATTTACCCCTAGAAGATGAATTTGATCAATTGAAAAATGATTAACGATGAAAATGACATGATTGAGCATGATCAAAAGGTCAAATTGATTAGAAAATAATGTAAATTGGGGATGAATATCAATGATTGATGTCATGGAAGAATGAAACAATATTGGTGAATGATAAAGAACAAACACACAATATAGAAGAGATATTAAAAAAGGGGGGCCAAACGAATGAACCACTTTTTAGTGTCTACAACAACAAGTAACCATAGGAGTGCATACTAGTTTACCATTTTCCATTCTAGATTTCTTTAACTTCTCTTTGATATATTTTGACTGTGAAATAAAGATATCTTTATTTTTTGATTAACTTGTATGCCCAGAATGAAATTCATTTCCCCAATCATCACATCTCAAACTCCTTTTGCATTTTATCAGTAAATTTCATACACATACCATCATTTCATCCAAAGATAATGTCATCCACATATATAGCTGCAATCAAAATATCATTTGATTCAACCTTAAAGTAGAGATTACTATCCCACATACCCTTTTGAAATCTTTTCTTCAATAAATACTTGTCAAGTCTTGCATACCAAGCTCTAGAAGCTTGGTTCATCCCATATAGGGCATTTTTAAACTTTCAGACCATGTTTGGATGATCCGATAGCTTGAAGCCTTCTGGTTGATCTATGTATACTTCTTTCTTATGTTCTCCATTCAAAAATACAGATTTCACATCCATTTGATATACCTTGAAATCCTTTTGTGCTACAAAAGCCAGAAACATTGTGACTGCCTCCATTCTTCCCACATGAGTATAAGTCTCCTCAAAGTCAATTCCTTCCACTTGTGTGTATCCTTTGCATACAAGTCTATTGGTCCAGGGGAACCTAAGAACACCAAGGAGAGTATGAAGGTTCATGAGATTTCATTATTAAATATACATGTAATAAGGTTCTATGGACCATTGGGGAACTTACTGGGATGATTTGGACCCACTTGGAAGGCCATTGAACCTAATAGGCAATTATAAGCCTACTTGGTCAAACCTAGTCAAAGGGTCTCTAAGAGTCTAAGAAAGGTTAGAATAGGCCTAATAGGATATTTTGGATCATCTTTGGTCATTTTAAGGTGTCCATGGTATATATAGGGTCAAGATGCACAAAACTACAAAAGTTTTCAAACTGTTGCATGACAACATTGACAACTTTTGTAAAAAGTTGCTAATTCGGTCCCAATGGCCAGTTATGTTCAAATATTAGTTGGGGATGGTTGTAGTAGTTATAATGAGACCATATAAGAATTGGGTGGTCATATGTGAAGGGGTTTTTGAAGTTTTGATAATTGAATACAATAGTAATATACTGATTTCATATCAAATTCACTGGTTTTGCTTGGTGTATGAATTGTTACAGATTCATTGGTGTTTGAAATGATCACGGATTCATATAATAGTGAATACAACCTCATTTCTTTTGGTTTGGTGTGATTTGGTTCAATGAGTGAAGGGATATATCCACTTTCCCAAAACCACTCTTCAAATTCTCGCCTACCTAGGGTTTTGACTTCAAATGGCTCTAACTTGACTTTCTACCCTTAGAAAATCATGAGCTTTGGTGGAAATTTATGTCTACTAATGTACTATAGAATTATGGAGGTTTTAGACCATGAATCAAGTGCCATAAGGAGAAATGGGTGTTAATTAACCAAGCATCTCTATGTGTCTAGTTAAACTGTCATTATGATTGTGGTTGCAAAGGAGTTGGGGAGTGAGTTAGACATGATGTAATGGTTGGTTTGGTTGATTGGAGGGTGGAAAGGGGTGATCCAATTATTGGTTTGTAGAGATCAATCTATTTGTGAGGTGTCACTTTGGAAAAGTGGTTTAAATGGCACTTTAGGCCTAAGCAATCAGTCAATTCTTTTGTCACTATTTGGAGAGAACCAAAATTGATATTGACATATGTTATAAACTGTCCATAAGGGTATCCTAAACTATGATTTTTTGGTAGGTTATTTTGGGTTAATCCTAAGTTGTGGGTCAAAAAACATGAAATGAGGGCTAGTAGAACACTATGCCTAATTAGGGCCTTACATCATAGACACTTGAATTAGGCTCATTGGATGGTTGGAATGAGTCAAGAAGGTGTTCATATGTTAGGATAGGATAGTTGGAGAAGTTTAACTCATTTCCTTGGAGGTTGGAACCAAAGGGACCTTTGTACCTAGGGTTAGGCCTATTAAGCATAGTGAGTTTCTTAAGGGAAATTGATGTGGGAAGTTGCATCAATATAGAAGAGTTGTGTATCATCTTCAAGATTATGAAGAGGGGTGTTAGGATATTTTGAAAGACCATAAGGAATGATAAGGGGTGAGAACCTAATTGGATGTTTGTAAGAAGAAGGATTTGGTGTTTGAGTTCATTCACTGCTTTCATTGGGTACTTCACATCATAGTGATATCAGAGAAATTTAGGTCACTTGGGATAGGTGGTCTTGGTGTATGTCAGTAGAAGGAGGTGAGGGAGAGGCTGATACAATGCCTGATAAGTAAATGTATCAAGAGGCATTGAGGAATATGTTTGAGGAGATGTTTGAAACCAAGGTGAAGGAGTTGGAGAAAGCTAAAGGCAAAAAGAAAGAGGTTGAATGTGAGTTTGATGAGGAAGGAGAGAGGGGGGAAGACGAAGAGACCCCACAATAGGAAGTGGTATCTCTTGAAAATTAGAGACAATTTGTGGAGGCCCTAAAGTTTATTGGCCAGGATTCCTCAAGTGGTAAGGATGATATCCCTATGTTCAGTGGGAAAATGGATGCAGAAGAAGTCATGGACGGGATAGAGGCATTGAAGAATCATTTTGAATGCAAGGATATCCCTGGAAACAAGAGGGTTACAATTTCCAAGTAAAAAATGAAGCGGGAAAGACTCACATGGTGGAACTACCTGCAAGGTGAGAGGGTGAAATAAGGTAGGAGCATGATAATATCTTGGGATAAGATCTTGGCAAGGATGAAAGAAAAATTTATACCAGTGGACTATGAGGTCCAAATTTATAAGAAAATGCAAATTTTGAGGCAGATAGATCTTGATGTGAGAAAATATATACAGAGGAGTTTCATAGGCTAAGTCTTAGAACTAACCATTATGAGGAGGAACTAGGGAAGGTGGAAAAATAGTTTAGTAGATTTAAATATAGTATTCAAGTTGAGATTAATATTCTATCCCCAGATATAGTGAGCACATGCTTCAAATTAGCACTAAGGGAAGAGGAAAAGTTAAGGATAAATAATGATTAGAATAATAGAGGGAGAGGAGGAAGAAATGTTAGAGACAGGGGAGGTTTTGGTGGAAAAAATTAACCACATAGAACATTGGGAGAATCTAGTCATGGGTTGTAACAAGGAGGCACAATATCTAGGGGGAACTTCAGAGGGATGAGACCTAATAATAGAGGAAGGAATGGATGGCCAAGAAGGGGAAGTGACACTTGTTTTAGAGATGCTACTACTATGGAAAACAAGGAAATTATGAAAAGAGATGCCTTGAAAAGAATTAGAAAAATACCCAAGGAGGAGAAAGGAGGACATAATTAACCCAAAAGGAGGACTACCAAAGTTTGAATTCTCTATCCAGACCTACAAACCTAGAGGAGGGAGAAAATATATTGATGAGGAGGACTTTGTTAAAGGGACCTACACCCTAGGATCCTCCACAAAGGAAGTCTCTCTTCAGGACCAAATGTAAAGTAGGAGGAAATGTAATTGTGGATTATAGTTCAACAAATAATCTAGTGTCATTAGAGATGGTTGAAAAATTAAAATTTAAGAGAATTCCTCATCCATTTCCTTCTAAATTTTCTGGGATAACTAAAGGAAGACAAAGCTTGATATATGAGAAAGCTTGGGTATATTTTCAAATAGGAGAATATAAAGATAGGGTGCTTTGTGGTATTGTTTCTAAGGATGCTTTCCATTTGTTGCTTGGGCGCCCATGGAAGTTGATGTGAAAGCACAACATGATGGGTACAAAAATGTTTATAAAATCACCATGGGAGGGGTGAATTAAACCACGAAACCATTTCCAGACAAAGAAGAAGAGAAACCAAAAGGATCAGGTATCCTAATGACAGGAGAGAAGGAGATGTTATAATTCTGTTGATAGGACTTTGTGACCGGTCTCATTAACAGATGATAAGTTGTCATTGTTAGAGTATTATTACTTTATGCTTATTAATTAAATCATATCGATTTAATTATATAAGTTTATATTACTCTAGTTACTTAAGCTTCACTTAGGTACATTATTAATTAATTATTAATTAATAA
>MU225325.1:6140235-6161516 GCA_018584345.1 Thuja plicata | reverse complement strand
TTTTATTTCAAAACAGGAAAGTTTCTATTCTGATCCTCTCAGAGTCTATAAAAGAACTCTCATTCTTCATTCAAACCCCCTGATTACTCCCCTGATTAAACCCCTGAAAACTTTACTCAAAATTGCATTGTTATTATACTGAATTGTTGTCTCACTTTCTTAAGATCATATAGAGTAATTGCATTTTGCAAATAGATAGCTTCAATTTCTAGATTAATGGCATTTAGTATTCATGTTTATATGATATCTCATATTTCAATTCATTAGCATAATCTTTGCATTGCATTGTTATCATGATAAAATCCTTCGTTCTTAGATGGTTCATAGTTGTGAGGCCCTCGTCCTGAGAGCAAATTTCAAAACCCCATCTAGATAGAAGGCAACAGGTCGAATCACCCAGACAGGCAGGATGAATAACTCATATTCAGTCTTGTTTGCACTTGGTGAAGAAGGACTATGTTGAAGTGTGTGGCTGATTGAGAAGGCCAAAATTAACTCATACAGGTACCTGATCAGGCCTTGTTGCCGGGACCCATTTCTTGCTTTCATAGTTTTTTGCTAGGTCAGCTTTCTCCCTGCATTCAGCTTAAGGGGGGGTGTTAGAGTATTATTACTTTATGCTTATTAATTAAATCATATCGATTAAATTATATAAGTTTATATTACTCTAGTTACTTAAGCTTCACTTAGGTACGTTATTAATTAATTATTAATTAATAATGTGCAACCTAGTTCTTTCCTTTAGGGTTTCTTTCTCACCTTTATAAGGTGGAATCTTGTACTTTTCCAAAAATCTCTTATGCATTTTTCACACTTTGAGAGCACTTTCCTTCTATCTCCATTTTTTCTTCTCTTGTAATAGGTTATTGGCTAACAGGTTCTTCTTGGGTTGTGTAGAATTGAGTTTGATCAATTCTTTCAGTCATCGGGTACCGGGGTACCGACCAACTTTGCCTATAAAGGTATTCTGGGGAATAAATTCTCCAGGCCTTCAAGCACCTAAGTGTCAGGTCTTGACGGTGCAAGGAGCTAAGTTGGGTAAGTGACTGGTTTGTTCGGGGGGATAGCTGGTTTTTGACTCATCTTCTTCGGGGACTTCGGTAATAGGTCGAGGTTTCTTGCAAGCATGCATGAGTTTACCAAATAAACAACAAAAAATAGGCAAACGTTAAGAGTTCATTACTTCTACTTATAGTTATGAAACATATTTCCAACATCAACAATACCCTAACGAACTACACTAAATACTAAATGCATAAAAAACTAGAAGTTCATACATATTCAATAGCAAGTGGAAATGAGATCACTGATCTAATAAAACATCAGAGAAAAGGACATTAGAAACATATAACACAAAATATATATTGCTAACTCAGAGATCAGAACATCAACAACATCATTGCCAGAAATTGTTCTTCCTTCTTCATTAACAGAGTGTTCCAGCATCACTGGTGTGTACATAAATGGCTCCAAGGGAGCATCTAATAGCTAAGAACTATTGAGCATTGAGCTCCTACAACTACTAGAAATGAAAAGAGCTATTCTCTATTACTTGGATTGCAAAATCATCAATTTCATTGACCCTTGAAATGAGGTTGAACTTATTATTTATACACATAGTTTTCCCTAAAATTAACCTAATCTAACTATACACTCAACATTAAAATACAATATCTAATGGCCGGGTACTACCTGCACCACTTACAATCACCTCAAAAAGAGCAGAGGTCTGACAAGATAGAGGAAGAAGATAAGAAGGGAAGTTGGAAGAATTGGCATTAAGAAGAGTGATGGAGTAAGAAAAGAAGAAATCTGATCCTCCTAGAGTTTGAGGCTACATGCCTCATTAATACAAAATGTGACTCATTGTCTTCAATGCAACAAGTAGTTAATGCTGGAGTGGCACCTTGGGAAAATCACCTGTTAGAGCCATCCCTCTATCTGAAATGCCTTATCAGGATCACCTACCCGCTGACCCCCCTTATTAACTGCATGACAATGACTGGTCAGCTCCAGGGAACCTGGACACGGGTCATTGAAAGAATACAAAACTTTAGATCCAAAATTTTGGAGTCTGGGAGATTATGCACAAATAATAATGAATGTTCAAAAATGCACCCTATTGGTGAAAATCTCCAGAGTCTGGAGAACTCTACTGTTCCTTGATTTTCTAAGAAGGCCTCCAAAATTTGGCCAATGCCATCTCCATCTATATCTTTGACACTATGCCATGGAGCGCTGATGATTCCAAACTTCTCCTCAATGTCTCTGACCCGTCCCAAAATTCTTCGACTATTTTTACTGAGTCATAATCCTAGAGGATCATCTTAGATATTCTTCACATTTTTCCTCCGTTGAAGTCTCTGGAAAACTGATACTAGGACTCCATCAACTCATCAAATTTACTGAGGATATAATCCTCTGGGGCACAAGTCCTGATGGTGAAGGGATCAACTTGTGAAACCCTTCCAATAAATGCTTTATACAGGTCCAAAGGATACCGAACCATCATGATCTTATCTTTTAGGGCTGTAACTAGTTGCTTTCTTACTTCAATTTTGAGGCCAAGTATGGAGTGCTGGGCCTAGAGGAATCAGAAGGGTTCCTCCCCCAAACTTCCTGCCTCTGTGATGGCTTCCTCTCCAGAGTTTATTACTTCTTCCAATCCGGTCCTCCTCTCCTCATATTTTTCTATGTTCCTTTCCTATAGGAAGACGACACTGTTTACCTAGCCCAAGAGATTATTTACCAGATAAAGGTCTGGGAGTGTCGCCCCTAAGAATGATCTTACGACCTTGATCTACTCCACAATCCACCCATCTACAACCTGTGCCTTCTTTTTCATATCCCTAAGAGCATCCATGTCACCCTGCGGAAGTGGTGGTCTAGAGGTGGAGGCTTCCAAATGGATCTCAGCTAGTGGCTGTGCAAGTTTTGCGAGAAGCCCGGGGAGATTTTCATTTTTCTCTCTTTCATCCTTTAACTTCTGCACTTGTTTATCATATCAGGCTTCGACTGCTTGAGTTGCCTCTCTTAGCAGGTCTATCTCACCCTGCTTATCTCTCCTCCTCAGAGGCACTTCTATGACTGCATAGACTTTGGCCCTTATTATTGCCGCATCTATATCTGGTGGAGGGGTTGCAACTATTGCAATAGTATTTCCTCTCGAACTAGTTTGGAGGGTGTGGACGGTCTGGGCCTTCTTGGGCCTTTTAGCCTCTACATTCTGGGTCATCATCTCGGCCAAGGAAAGGGGAACAATTGCTACCATTGGGGCCTTTCTTTTCCTGGATTCTACTAGCCATTGAGGTGATTGGGGCAGTCTTATTGCTAAGGCCTAAGAATCAAGACCTTCTTCGGAGTCTGGTGGTGTATCCCCAGCATCTGCGGTTGCATCAGACTCTTTTTCCCTTTCTTGTTCCCCAGGGTTTTCAGTGTCTTTTGCTCGGGTGGCATCCTCATCTTTATTACTAGGGTTCTCCCCATCCTTTTTAGCATCTATTGAATCAATATTTATATCTTCAGGGCTATTCCCCTCATCCTGCTACTGCTGTTCATCTTCGGTGTCATTTGCTGGGACATCTTTCTCTATGGGCACATCTTCCGGAAGAGGCGGAGGTGTCTGACCAAGATTTGATTGTTGGGTCACTGAGACCACCTCGCTGAATGTCATACTTTGGGGCACTTGATCACCCAGAGTAATTGAAGGCGTTTGGAGCGTGACGGTTGGGGGTATGGTTGGTCCTATAGGTCCAGTTTCCCCAATTTTCAATTGCTAATCATTTGTTTTCCTTGGATTTGTCTTGATCCCCTAGACCAGTGTTTCCTCCACGTCTTATGGATCCTTTTGTGCTTCTTCTTGTTCTGATTCCTTTTTTGATTCCTGGACCTCTTTCTCTAGGACCACCTCCTTCTCTAGTATTTCCCCTTCATCAGGGATTCTCTACTTCTTGCATGACTATTTCTTCTACCACCTTCCCTATCTTCCCCTATAGATTCATGAGCTCATCAATCCCAAAGATATCATCAAAATCATCATGTAGAGGGGAGGTCTCCAGGAGATTCTCTCGTTCGGGGGAGTCCAGAATAACTGCCACCGGGGGAATGTTGGGCAGGCCGGGGCCCGTGTCTATGCTTGGGGGATTCTCTACCCTTTTCTTCTTTCTTCTTAGCTGTAATGGGGCCTCGACATCCAGATTGTTCGCAGACTGTGCCTCGGCCTCTGTCTGCTGGCTCATAAGTGCTGTTAATGAAGGGGATCCTACCGGGTGGGCAGATCCCACTGGAGTGACTAGGAGACCGTGGGTGAGCTGGGCACTTATGTTTTGACTCATCTAGATGGATGCCTCCAGCTGATCATGAATTTTCTCCAAAATGGGGAGAAAACTGTGGGGAGTAACTTTGGGTGGGGTGTCTTTCTTTTCCTTCCCCTTGTCTTTACTTGGTCCCGCGGCTCCGGAGGTCGAAGTAGACCCCTGCAAGATCGGATCCTTATGGGTGCTCCTCTTGCACACTTGCTCAAAATACTTGTGGCTATTCTTGATGCTACGAATCACATCCTCAATTTTCAAATTCTCTGGGGTGCCCCAATCCACCGGAGGGTGATCCAACTTTCAATCCCCTAGTCTTTGTATGCTGGGTTCTCCAGAGGCCCATCGTCTAAAAAATATTTTAGAAAGTACCGAAGACTACCACGAATACTACTGGGCCCATAGATCAAAACCATCCTGACAATCTACCAATAAATATTCAATGTGAACTTTATGAGGTGCGAATGCCTTGGGCAACGCCTCTCTTATCTTATCAACCAGATCAAAATTGTTTCTGGAGAGGTGGAATTTCGCCAGTCCCAGACTCTTTAGTTCATTGTCAGCTTCCTTGGCCATTGTACGACTTCAAGAATAGTTCCTGCAAGTAATTGGGAAAGGAATGGACGTGACCTTCTTCAAGGCAAAGAATGCGTGGAGTTCCAGGATTTTCCTGCAGAACTCCAAAGAATAATCCTATCCCTGCAATGCCTGGGGAGTAGGTAGGGCTTCCTGGAGAAGCCGATCACCTAAATATAAGTATGCTACTGGAATTGAATGAAATAATTTCTGCATGTGCTTACCAATTTCATTGCCTCCTACGATAACTGATACCTGGAATCCCAAGTAAGTGTCAAAATGTTATGGTAAACGAATGTGTCATTCACCCTGCAAAAATGGGGGAAAGAGGATTCCCACTGGATCCAGGGATAATGCTACGATGGGACAAGATGGCTGGGCCCGTTCCCAAGAACACCCACTATTTGCAAACCCTCAAGAGCTAGTCTTTTTTGGGCTAGCGCCTACAATACATATGAAGTCATGTAGAACTTCAAATTATGGAGGACATTCTTTAGCTGGAAGTCTACATGATTGGCTATGATGATCGCCTAGTCGAAGCTCTGTCTGTAGGTGGTGATGCAGTAAAGGAAATAATACATCTATGCCAAAAATTCCCTTGCATGGGGCTCTCTGAAGAGCTTGCAAAAAACTATGATTCCCGCCTGTATGCATTCTTTAAAGTCTCCGCGGGGAATCTCCAGCTTCATCTTCTTATAGTCCCTTCTCAGGGACTTTAGCTAGTTAGTATTGAGATGTTGCCGGGTGAGAGTGGGAATTTATTTGAATTGTTTTAATGATGCAGACTGGGAGATAACAATGGATCCCTTGAATTGGGGGATTTCCAGCCCTGAAGAAAAGGTGGCGGCATCTAGAGTGACAATGGCCGCTGGGTAGTTCAGTGGTAGAGAATCAGCAAGAAAAACAACCCAGGTGGGAGTGTTGTAATGCCCTACCAATTGAAGGATCAGTTCTAGTGCTTGCATCGAGCAGGGGAAATATGCATCTTTAATGATGCTAGAGGCGGCCACGTTTTTTGCTATATCATCTCTGGAAGCCCTCTATTGGTACATCATTTGGACAAGGCCCTACAATTCAGCCCATAGTCTAGGCTCTGTATCTATGATCTCTCGTAGCTTGGAGTCCACTTTGGAACCTACAAGGACACCCTCCCTTGGGTATTTGGAGGTTAGTGGGAGGTTGGCCAGCATCTTATCTATCTTTTTCTTTGTGGCCACCCGAATGGAGGTAGTTGGAAGTTCTGGGATTCCAGGAGGAGTTGTTACTTCAAACATTTTTTTGGATAACCTACAATACCAGATAATCGTCAACATATATGATAAAATATAAAACAGTTTTATGGACTTTGGGGAATTCGCTGCCATCTCGCACTTGTTCAAAGAATGTTAGTATGTGTCAAAATACTGGAATATATCCATTAATAATGACTGGATTCTGATCGACA
Organism: Thuja plicata; assembly: GCA_018584345.1. NCBI lineage: Eukaryota > Viridiplantae > Streptophyta > Pinopsida > Cupressales > Cupressaceae > Thuja > Thuja plicata. The sequence goes on along the minus strand of MU225325.1, from coordinate 6,155,186 downwards.
CCTAGAGGTTCCATGGTATTAGTTTATGTGACAAAATGGGATGAAGACCTGGTGACTTCTCAACACCCAAAGTCTGGAGAAACTAGCCGTTACCGAAGTGACCGGGCAGTGAGCTGTACTTGGATGACATGGGTTGTCATGTGATCATGCGATAAACGGCGTAATGGCCCTTAATGGAGACAGGTGGGTTGATACGAGTGAAATGAATGCTAGATGGGATGTTTTTTGAATGATCACTCATGGGGAAATTAATCCCGCCATCAATGATGAAGTGATAAAAGAGATAGAAAACCACCATGGATCCAATAGGCGAGGTGCTGAGTTTGAGCCAGGCGAACAAAATGCAGGTGAGCTCCAAACTTGGGTTTTAACGTACAGAGCACGATGAGCTTGCCATAGGAGGGGTTACCATGAAAATGTATAGACCTAGATATACAGGAGAAGCTGGGAACAATGCAATTTACAAGAACAATGACACTCTATAGAAAGAATACCTACAATTTATAGCAAGAACAAGACCTTTACACAGGAGCTTGCAGGAATTTATAGTATTTACACTATTGTACACTATTTACAGAGCAAGGAACAACATGAGGAAGGAAAAAAACCTTCCTCTAGAGCCATACCACCAACGGGAGGTGAAACAAACACAAAAGCAAATAAAAAAAACAAAGACAAAGCGAAAAGAGGGAAAACCAAGCACAAGAAAACAAAACCAGAAAGAGGAGAGCCAAAGGACCTACCTTAAAACCAGGAAACATGAGAGGAGGAGTAAGGGAGGCACTCTGCAAACTAGAAAGATTTCATAGACCATGAACACCCACAATCTTGCAAGGAAGCTAGGAAACATGCACAAACATGTATATCAGCTCAACTGCAAGGCACTGTTAAACTTCCAAAGCAATTCGCACTTAACTCACAATTTCACTCTTAATCGCTCTGGCTAATCTTGTTCATGGTAAATGTGAGAGTGACAAGTAAATCTTTACTTATACCCTTAGGGTAAAAACATGTTTCTTCTTCCTTCCGCAAATCCTGAGAAAGGAAAAACTCTGGACTCCGGGCCCACGGATTCCATGCAACTGCACCCTCTAACAAAAGAGGAAATGATGACAAAGAATTTTGGAGTCCGGAAATCCAGCCGACAGAAGACAAAAACACTCCAGGACTGGGTCTTGGAGGAAGGAAAACCAAAAAGAAAAGAAAATGACCCTTGCGGAAGAAAAGGCTAGAGGAAAACAAAAGGAAAAGAAAACAAGGCAAAAACGAAAAAGGGGGGGAACCCAACATTTTGCCAACAAAATGTAGGGACTGGTATGTAGGGCATAACAAATGGTTACTCACTAGGATGAATGCCTTAGCGCATTTGAGAACTACTGAATCTCTGGTTAACAAAACTAGAACTCATCTTTACCTGGAGCATTCTTCTTGTAAGGTGTGAGGTATCTGAGAAAATCCAACTCATCAATGATTCAATCTTTCAGTCCTTCGTTAGTTGTGTAGTGTGTGCTTTGAAAGAAAATCAAGCCGATGATTTCTAGGAGAAGCAGAGAGGAGGCACTGAATATATCAAACCAAAATCATCACATCTTGTATGATCTCCCGGGATCTTAAAAATTTCTATTCTTCAGTTCTTTTCTTTTCTTTTCTTTTCTTTGAAGATGGGAAGGTGGTACTCCTTTCACCGTGAACCTTAAGATTAGCTAATTTTAACAGTGGTACTTCTTTCACCTTACCATCCATTTTAAATTGTTGGATAGGAGAGAACATTCTAGACCCAAGATATTTTTATGATTTTCAAACATGGTCAATAATTAGTGCAATCAATCTTTCCTCAAGGACAATACGATTACTTGCTTCTTAGATTTTATGTTAACCAATGTCAAGACTATCAAGATATGAATCTGATGAAGATTACCCATAACCTTTTACCATATGCACAAAATAAATCTGGAGTGAGGACAAATTCCACTATAATAACAATAGATTCTGGACTACCTAAAATTCATAAGGTACCATTCCAGGGACTAGATGTCATGCAAAGCATACCTGTCTACAAGAGGAGGGCAACACGCCAGGAACCTCGAAAAAAAATGCAAAACAAAAGAAAGAAAAAACAAAAGCAAAACAAGGAAAGGAGGTGGTCCCAGGGAACTACCAACAAACTATTTACAAGGACAAGGTACTCCCAGGGAGCACCATGAAAGATATTTACAAGTAGGACTTTACATATAGTACAACTTTGGGTAAACTTACCACCCACCTCATTCAAAATAGTGCTTGAGAAATTTCCCATTGATAGGCAATGAGAAAAATTCTCCAGTCATGGTACTAAGGCAATAAGTATTTTCCCCGCAGATCTCAGAAATCAGATATGGTCCGAGCTAGAGCCTTTGAAATTTGGTGTGCTTTCCTCTCTTTTTCTAGGCCTTTTCCCATAAGAGGACTTGAAAGGCATTATATTGGGCTCTCCGGTCAAACCATCATTTAACTATTGCTTGGTGACGCAAAAAATGCTCTAGTGCCACGTCTGTTTGTTCCTCCATTCTCACCAAGTTCAGGAGTCGCACTTCAACAATGTTGTTCCAATTGTTGAATTCCTGCATAAACTGTAAAACTGAGATTTGTAAGTTGATAGGGAATACTGGATTCTAGCCATAAAATAGATGAAATGGGGAAGTCCCTAGGGCTTCCTTGATTATGATACGATCCGCCCAGAGGGAGAACCTAAGATTTTGGTGCTAGTCTCAGGGGTTCTTCTCTAACAAGTGTTTGATCACCTCTAACAGATTTTTATTGGTAGACTAAGCCACACCATTACCCTGGGGGTAGTAGTTGCTAGAAAAATTCAGGGTGATCTTCCTCTCAGAGGTCCATTCAAGTAATTGTACTGAAGAAAATGCCAGATCATTTTCACACACTATAGCGAATGGCATTCTGAATTTGGTGACTATGTTTTCTTCTAGGAATTTGATAACTACATCCGCCATGTTGTTTTTGCAAGGAATTGACTCAGAACACCGGGTATAGTAATTGGTAGCAGTTAGAATATACCGGTGGTTGGTGGATTACTTGGGGTTGCTTTCCTTGATAAAATCAAATGCCCATTGGGCAAAGGGTCTAACTTCAAAGACTGGCTGCAAACACATGGATAAGATTCGCTCATGATGGGCTGTGGTTTGGCAAGTGTGGCACTTCCTCATATGAGTGTAGACATCTTTAAAGATGAAGGGCCAGTAGTATCCGGCCCAGAGAATCTAGTGGGTAGTGGTGTCAGCTGAGCCATGCCCGATTCTGAACTACCCATGAAATTCTTCAATCATTTTAGCAGCTTGGTCCCTATCTATGCATTGGAGGTAAACTCCTTCGTAATTCCTATGGAAAAGTTCCATTCTTGATCATGAAATGTGCGCTTTTCAGTTGTAGGTCATGAAATTTGTTTGGGGAAAGACTCTCTGGGCATCTGTTGTTGAGAAATAGGTACACTAGATTGGTATACCATGGGTCTTGAGTGACAGACTTCACTGTGTAAGTTTGGCATTCAATGTTGGGAGTTCCTTCCGCCATCGCTCTACATAGTCCCTGGCCTCGAACTATCTTCATCAGTTGCATCTCTAGATCATACTCTTGGAGGATGGACATCCATTTCCCCTGGTGTTTGCCTAGTTCACTCTTTAGTAGTAAAGATTTCATAGCTTTGTTTAGAATGATAGCCTGCACTTTGCTCCGGAGAATATAATGCCAAAATTTCTTCACACCCCGAACAAGAGAAAAATCCTACTTTTCCAAAGGTGACTATCAGACTTTAGTTTTCTTGAAAGGGGAGCTCATGAAAGCAATGGGTTTCTCTTCCCCTTCAACTTTCTAGGTTAAGAATACTACTGCCAAATGCATTGAAGCGAAGGAGTATATGTGGAATGGGAGGGAATAGTCTGAACTTGCCAGGACTGGTGCCTCCACTATGGTTTGCCTGATCTAGGAAAATGCTCGCTTTGCTTTGGGGCTCCACTCAATATTTGTATCTTTCTTCATCATGTCATTGAGTGGTTTAAATATCTTGGCGAATCCAGTGATGAACCACCAGAAATTTTTTATCTTTTTGAAGAAAGACCTCATTTATTTCTTACCGTCGGGCATCAATAAATTTAGCAGTGCTTCCACTCTTTCAAGGTTAATGGATATACCCTTCTCAAAGACTATATGCCCGAGAAGCTTCCCTTTAGTGACCCCAAATGTGTTTTTCTTAGTGTTGAGAGAAATACCATACCAGTGACATCTCTCGCAAATTTGGGCGAGATGGGCAGAATGATCATGCCTGTCCTAGGAAAAGACTGTCAAATCATTCATGTAGATGATTATCCATTTGTTTACTAGGCCTTCGAACACAATTTCCATAGCCTTTTTAAATGTGGCCCCTGCATTGATGAGGCTGAAGGGCATTCTCTGATATGCAAACATTCCCCACTTGGTGGTGAATGTCATTTTGTCTCTATCTTCGTATTTAACCATGACCTAGTTATACTCGAAGTACCCATCCATGAAGGACATCATTTGAGAACCATTAACAATTTGTAGCACCTCATCCAACTAGGGGAGAGGATGCTTGTCCTTCTTGGATGCCTTGTTTAAATTGAAAAAATACACACAAAGGCAGATCTCATAGTTCTTCTTTCGTACGGGGACGAGGTTGGCAACCCAAGTTGTGTGCTGGATAGGAAAGACAATCCAGGCTTATAGTAGTTTTTGAACCTCCTAATGAATTAGAGGTTCGATCAATGGGTTTTTCAGCCTTTTCTTTGTCTAGAAGGGCTTAAAATCTGGTTTTAGTGGGATAGTATGAGTCATGATAGATGTGTCGTAGGTCTTCAGATCCTCATACCCCCACACAATAACATAATGTTTTCCTTCTCCTCTAGGGAGAAGGAGGTACCAATATGCATGAATTTTTCTTCATCGGCCTGGCCGATGTTGACTCTTTCAAATTTTCCTCCCTCAAAGGAGGATGATATCTTCTCTCAGTCCTGGGGGTCCAAATCAAAGATGCATTCAAGAGATACCATCCCCTTGGGAATGGTGTTGGTGGGTAAGTCGATGATCCCGTCGCCTTCTTCACCCTGCCTGGTATCATCATGATCTCTTTCTTCCACTATCTGATCCTCAAAGACACAAACATTGGCCATGAAGGCCAGGATATATTGGTCATCCTCAAAAGCCTGAAAGTGGGTGCTATTGTCTAGGATGGACGGGGTGGAGACCATCTCAAAAGAAAACTTCCAGAGCTGATAGCTAGCCATTGGCTCAAGGGTACTGGCAGACATGGCAAGGGCATCCAGAATGTAGTTACATTTTTTGGGGAATAAGCTTGATGCCAAAAGCATCAAAGTCTTTGATTAAACTCCATGCCCGGTTGCAGTATGCGGCCAAACTTTTGTCATGACAAGTGTATTGGCTCTCGACCTATTTTACAATCAACTCTGAATCGCCCATCACCCAAAGGTGGGTGATCCCCTTTCTCAATGCAAATAGGAGTCTGAGGACCAAGGCCTTGTACTCTATGACATTATTCATGCAATTGAACTATAGCCTATAAGATGCGAGGAAGGATTTCCCCCATGGGTTGATCAGTTCCACTCTGGCCCCGCAGCCTTTCTTAGATTGGGATCCATCAAACTTTAGGGTCCATAGGTCATTATTCATTTTCTGGGGTTGGGAAGCAAAGTGGTGTTTGGATTGGTTTTGGGAGGGTTGGGAGGTGATTTCCCTGGCTTTGATGGTGTGTGGGTGAGGTTTTCCTCTGGAGAAGCCTCTGGTTGGGATTCCTAGACAAGTGGCACCTCCAACATATTGCCAGAATGATTACTGGATCTAGGCAAATTGACTTTGAGTTCTTTCTCTTGGAGGACGTTGATATGGAAGGTAGCAGTGGAAATGCAAGGCTCACACTCTAGTTCAGAATGCTTCTGGTAGTGTACCTACACCAAGTGTCGGACAAGAGTATGGTAGGGGTTTCCATGTTACCTTATGAGTTTACCTCACCCATTAGTTTCTTGTCTAGGTCCTGAATTATCTGTACTACTATGGGATCTTCCCTGGGAGTGAAATCAAATGTTAGGATCTCTAGGGGTCGATACACCCTGGGGGAAGATTTAGAGAAAAGGACTTAGTTTACCCTCATGACTTCGGTGAGGGCCTGCTTCATCTTGGGTTCACTCTCCACCAAGATTTGGTTTGATTTCCCCTTCCAAGGGAGCCATAAGTGGGATAAGTCTGTGGAGAAATACCCGTTAAGGGCCTTAGACAAATTCCAACTTAATAACATCCGATAGGTCTCCGAGATGTTTACCACTTGGATGTCTATTGTGCTTAATAACTAGGGGTCTTGGATGATCTGAATCTGGACATTTTTCAGCTCACCTACCATTTTTACAATAGTTTTGTCCAATTGGACTACTGCAGCTTTGGATGGACTGGGAGTGAGTCTGAGCTTCTGGCATATAGGTAAGGGCATGACGTTGCCTGAAGCATCAAAATCTACCAGGAAGTTGTATAGGTTCTTCCCTTGTATGTTCAAGCCTAGTAGGAAGGGAGGATCCTGTGTTTTCTCAGAAGATAGCCGAGTTGGCATCATGAAATGTGATAGTCTTTGGTGGAAGAGTAATGACTTTCAGGTTTCCCAAGAGCTTCAAAAGGGACTTCTTCTACTCAGGGAAATTCATTAAAACCTCCATCAGAGTCATGGAGGTGGTGGTGTTCTCTAATGCCTTGGTGATGTCAAACCTTCCCCCCAGGTGAAGTTTGCTTCCCTCGACCGGATCTCTAGCTTGGTTAGAGCTAGGTCCTTTCGGTGGGAAGGAGTGATCAGTTGTGTTGTCCTGGGGAGGGGTATCATTGGGGGGCATCGGCATGTAAACTAGCCTTTTGCTAGCCTAAATCCAAGTGTTGTAGGGAGTTCACAGGCTAGTGAAGGCATTGGCCTCAAAGGCCAGGATAGATTCATCAAAGAACCCCTACAATTTGGGCTCTTCTTTGTCCTCTAATGCAGATGTTTCTAGGGGAGTGGGATTAATAGGTTTTTGCTTGTCTGACTAGGAGATCATGATGATATTCTCTAGTGTGGAATAATTCACCTTAGAATGAGAGCCGATGTCATGCAATCTACACCAATTGGTTAAGGGGTGGAATTCTGCAAGCTATGTAGAATGACTGGGTCCACCACCGCCCTAAGTGGTGTTCTAGTTTGGAGGAGGGCCTCCGGTATTTACATTGTTGTTCCACTGTTGTTGATTGGGCTGAGGCCCGTTGTAATTTCTATCTTTGAAATTGGTATTTCATTGTCTGGAGAAAACATTCCCTCTCTAGGGATTGGAGTTGTGAGGCACGGAAGGCCCCACCTTCAGCTGTCCCATGTCCACAGTCAGGGAGGACACCAATCACTGGAGGGATTCAACCTCGGTGGATAGCTGGGTATTCGCATCATAGTGTGACGGTTGTTGTGGTTGGTTCCCAGGGAAAGTGAAAGCAGATCCCAGAGTTGGGGACTGCAGTCCCCCAACCACGGGTGACTGGAAGAAAGGTACTCTGGAGGGTTGTGTCAAGGGTTGTTGTATTTGCTACGGCTAGTTCCAGGGAACAAATTCCAGACCCGCTATTGTCTAGGCTTGCGATGGATAAACATACCAGGCTTACTGGTCTATTGGTGGTGGTGGGCCCATGGCCATCATAGGGGCACCCATTTCCAGATTGGGGTTGTATCCCCTGGCATAAAAAGTTCCACCGAGTATTATATTGAATGGTAGGCTCTGTCCAATCCCGGCAGGAGCTTTGCTTAATCCGCGAGACAACTCCAGGGCCAGGCTGTAAACCTTTTCCAGAGTATCTTGATGATTTGCGGTGGTGGTTTTCCAAAGGAGGGCGCAACAATGGGGTCCAGAGAATTTAGGTATGTTTGGATGGTCACGTCAGTGGATGGGATGAAGGTGCTCGTGCACCGCTTTAAGGAATGTTGGAACCGATGGTTGAATGTAGTGAGGGGTTCGTTCGATTCCTTCTTGATGGATATAAACTAGCTGTGAGACCATGCTAGGTCCACGTGAATAGGGAAGGCCTCCAGGAAGGTGTCTTCCATATTCTGCCAACTGTTGATTGAGTTGGCCAGCAAGTTGAGGTACCAGTTTAACTCATTTTGTCTCAAGGACAGAGGGAACATCTGGGTCACAATGTCCTGATGTTGTACCCTGTGGCAGTTCATGGCATCCTTATAGGCATGGAGGTGTTCTTCTATAGTTCTTGGGCCTAGATGCTCATATCTGGGGTAGATCTTCTCTGGATGCAGAGGAAGATTGTTAGTAGCACCGGGGAACTGCGCCATTGGGGACCTAGTGTTACCAAATTAAGTCACCATTGGGGCTACTAGATTTTGGCTAGGTTGAGCGTTGGTCCCTGAGATTATCTAAGGAGCTTGGGTATTCTGAGGTGTAGTGAATCCCTAGATAAATTTGGTTGGCTGTTTGGTTTGTAGGGTCCTTTTCTTTTGAGCAGGAAGCTCAAGTTCAACAAACTGTCCAGGATTTGGGGCTGATTGAAGGATTCTTTCAAAATGCAAGGGCAAAAAAGACCTTGTCCATCTAAAATCTTGGTTCCTAAAAATATGGCTTGGGGAACCCTCGGGCAGTGTAAAATCAAATTCTTCCGAAGGGGATGATCTCATGCCCTCCTTCTAGCGCCAGTTTCTATTGATGAGACTTTGTGACCGGTCTCATCAATAGATGATAAGTTGTCACTGGGTACTGGGGTACCCACCAAATTTTCCTGTAAAGGTAGTCTGGGGAATAAATTCTTCAGGCCTTTGAGCACCTAAGTGTTGGGTCTTGACGGTGTGGGGAGCTAAGTTGGGCAAGTGACTATTTTTTTTGGGGGGGGGGGTAGCTAGTTTTTGACTCATCTTNGGCCTTTGAGCACCTAAGTGTTGGGTCTTGACGGTGTGGGGAGCTAAGTTGGGCAAGTGACTATTTTTTTTGGGGGGGGGGATAGCTAGTTTTTGACTCATCTTCTTTGGGGTCTTTGATAATAGGTTGAGGTTTCCTGCAAGCACGCATGAGTTTACCAAATAAATAGAAAAAGATAGGCCAGAGTTAAGATTTTGTTACTTCTACTTATAGTTATGCAACATATTTCCAACATCAACAATTCCCTAAAGAACTACATTAAATACTGAATGCATACAGAACCAACAGTTCATACATATTCAATAGCAAGGGGAAATGAGATCACTAATCTAATGAAACATTAGAGAAAAGGACATTAGAAACATACAACACAAATGACATATTTCTAACTCAGAGATTAAAACATCAACAACATCATTATAAGAAACTGTTCTTCCTTCTTCATTAACAGAGTGTTCTAGCATCACTAGTGTGTACATCAATGGCTCCAGGGGAGCATCTAACAGCTAAGAACTATTGAGCTTTGAGCTCCTACTACTACAAGAAATGAAAATAGCTATTCACTATTACTTGGACTAAAAAATCATCAATTTTTCCAGCCCTTGAAATGAGGTTGAACTTATTATTTATTAACATAGTTTTCCCTAAAATTAACCTAATCTAACTATACACTCAACATTAAAATAAAATATCTGGTGGCCGGTACTACCTACACCACTTCCAATCACCTCAAAAAGATAGAGGTTTGACAAGACAAAGGAAGAAGACAAGAAGGGAATTTAGAAGAATCGAAATTGAGAAGAGTGCCAAAGTAAGAAAAGAAGAAATTTGATCCTCTTGGAGTTTGAGGCTACATGCCTCATTAATGCAAAATGTGGCTCACTATCTTTGATGCACCAGGTAGTTAATGCTGGAGTGGCGCCTTTGGAAAATGACCTATCATAGCCATCCCTCTATTTGGCATGCCTTATCGGGATCACCTACCTGCTTACCCCCCTTATTAACTGCATGACAATGACCGGTCAACTTCGGGGAACCTAGACACGTGTTATTGAAAGAATACAAAACTTTGGATCCAGAATTCCAGAGTTTGGGAGCTTACGCTCAAAGAATAATGAATGTTCAAAAATGCACCTTGCTGGTGAAAATATCCAAAGTTTGGAGAACTCTACTGTTCCTTATTTTTCTTGAAGGCCTCTAAAATCTGGCCAATGCCATATCCATCTATATCTTTGACACTGTCCCACCTGTCACTAATGATTCTGAACTTCTCTTTAATGTCTCCATCCCTATCCTAGAATTCTTTGACTATTTTTACTGGGTCATGAGCCCGGAGCATCATCTTAGATATTCTTGACATTTTTCCTTTGTTGAAGTCTCCAGAAGACTGATATCGGGACTTCATCAACTCATCAAATTTACTAAGGATATAATCCTTTAGGGCACAAGTTCTGGTGGTGAAGGGATCAACTTGTGAAACTCTTCCAAAAAATTCTTTATACAGGTCCAAAGGATACCAGACTGCCATGATCTTATCTTTTAGGGCCATAACTAGTTGCTTTCTTACTTCAATTTTGAGGCCAAGTCTGGAGTACTAGGCTCAGAGGAATCCGAAGGGTTCCTCCCCCAAAATCTTACCTCTGTCATGGCTTCCTCTTTCGAGTTTATTACTTCTTCCAATCCGGTCCTTCACTCCTCATATTTTTCTATGTTCCTTTCCCATAGAACAATGACACCGTTTACTTGGCCTAAGAGATTATTGACCAGATAAAGGTCGAGGAGTGTTGCCTCTAAGAATTGCCTTATGACCTTGATATTCTCTATGATCCACCCATCTATAGCATGTGCCTTCTTTTTCATGGCCCTAAGAGTATCCATGTCACCCTATGGAAGAAATGGTCTAGAGATGGAGGCTTCTGGACAGATTTAGACCAGTGGTTGTGTAAGTTCTACGAGAAGCTTGAGGAAATTTTCATTTTTATCTCTTTCCACCTTTAAATTTTGTGCCTATTTATCATACCGGGATTGGACTGCCCAGGTTGCCTCTCTTGACAGGTCCATCTCACCCTACTTATCTCTCCTCCCCAGAGGAACTTCTGTGAGTGCATAGTCTTCTACCCTTATTATTTCTACATCTATACCTGGGGGAGGGGTTGCAACTATTGCAACAGTATTTCCTCCTGGACCAGTCCAGAGGGTGTGGACGGTTTGGGCCTTCTTGGGGTTTTTAGCCTCTGCATTTTGGGCCATCATCTCGGCCATGGAGAGGGGAAAATATACTGCTGCTGGGGCCTTTCTTTTCCTATATTCTACCAGCCATTAAGGTGGCTAGGTTGGTCTTGCTGCTAAGGCCTGAGCATCAGGACCTTCTTTGGATTCTGGTGGTGTATCCTGGACATCTGCGGTCACATCAGACTCTTTTTCCTTTTCCTATTCCCTAGGGTCTTCAGTGTCTTCTACCCTGGTGGCATCCTCATTTGTGGTGTTGGGAACCCCATCTCTATTGACACCAGTATCACCTATTTTACCAGGGTTCTCCCCATACTTTTTAGCATCTATGCAATCAATATTTATATCTTCGAGGTTCTTCCCCTCATCCTGCTGCTGCTGTTCATCTTCAGCGTCATTCGTCAGGATATCTTTCTCTATGGGCACATTTCTAGAGGAGGTGGAGGTGTCTGACCAAGGTTTGACTATTGGGTCACTGAGACCACCTCGCCGAATGTCATACTCTGGGGCACTTGATCACCCATAGTAACTGAAGGCATTTGGAGCATGACGGTTGGGGGTATGGTTCATCTTGTAGGTCCGATTTCCCCAGTTGTCAATTTCTCATCATTTGTTTGCCTTGGATTTGTCTCGGTCCCCTGGACCAGTGTTTCCTCCATGTCTTGTGGATCCTTTTGTGCTTCTTCTTGTTCTGATTCCTTTTCTAGTTCCCAGACCTCTTGCTCTGGGACCACCTCCTTTTCTGGTATTTCCCCTTCATTGAGGATTATCTCTACTTCTTGCGTGACTATTTATTCTACCACCTTCCCTATCTCCCCCTGTAGATTCATGAGGTCATCAGCCCCAAAGATGTCATCAAAATTGTCATGAGGAGGGTAGGTCTCTGGGAGATTCTCTAGTTTGGGGGAGTCTGGAATAACTTCCACTGGGGGAACGTTAGGCATGCCGGGGCTCGTGTCTGTGCTTGGAGGATTCTCTACCCTTTTCTTCTTTCTTCTTAGCTGTAATGAGGCCCTGACATCTAGAATGTTCATAGACTGCACCTCAACCTCTCTCTGCTGGCTCATGAGTGCTGCTAATGAAGGGGATCCTACCGGGCGGGCAGATCCCACTGGAGTGACTAGGAGACCGTGGGTGAGCTGGGCACTTATCTTTTGACTCATATGTCTAGATGCCTCCAGTTGATCATGAATTATCTCCAAAATGGGGAGCGGACCTTGGGGAGTAACTTCAGGCGGGGTGTCTTTCTTTTCCTTCCCCTTGTCTTTACTTGGTCCCACGGCTCTGGAGGTCTAAGTAGACCCCCGCAAGATTGGGCCCTTATAGGTGCTCGTCTTGCCCACTTACTCAAAATACTTGTGGCTATTCTTGATGATTCTATGACTCACATCCTCAATTATCAAATTCTTTGGGATGCCCTAATCCACCAGAGGGAGATCCAACTTGTTGATCTCCTGGCCTTTGTATGCTAGGTCCTCTAGAGACCCATCGTCTAAAAAATATTTCAAAAAGTACCAAAGGCCAAGAGCCTTCATCATGCCTTTGGACATCCACAAATACTATTAGGCCCGACGATCAAAACCATCCTGACAATCCACCCATAAATCTTTAATGTAAACTTTATGCGGTGTGGATGCTCGAGGCAGTGCCTCTCTTATCTTATCAATCAGATCAAAATTGTTTCTGGTGAGGTGGAATTTCGCCAGTCTCAGACTCTTTAGTTCATTGTCAGCTTCCTTGGCCGCTGTGAGACTACACAAATAGTTCCTGCAAGTAATTGGGAATGGAATGGACGTGACCTAATTCAAGGCAAAGAATGCGTGGAGTTCTAGGATTTTCCTACAGAACTCCAAAATAATAACCTATCCCTGCAATGCTTGGGGAGTAGGTAGTGTTGGCAAGTTGACTTCCTAAGGATGCATGACTCGTTTTGTGTTGTCACCATGGCAACAAAGTCATGTTTAGTTTCTGTCATAAAAGACAAAATGACTATGGAAAATAGGGCAGATAGAGATATTCAGTGATTAGAACATCAACACACATGTGAGAGATCAATTGAGCTTATGCGTGTTCAGATATATATTGTATGAAATGTTTACATGCTACATCCAAACACACATAGTATGGAACAACATTACGGCGAAGTTACAGACAGATCAGTAGACTAGTAGTCCAGAAGACATAGCATGGAAGCCGACTACTATTTTGATCAACGTGAATTATTTTGTAATGTAATGGCTAAGCGCCTTTGGTTATATGTTTGTAATGATGTAATTAACATTGTAGTAAACACACTTAAGCTGACTTGTTTAGAAGCATTGTGTATTTTGTTTTAGGGCCGACTAGAGTCTTGTTTTGGGTCGCGCCTATTCAGATATGAACATATAAGTATGTAATGTAAGTTTATATTACAAGTGTCAATTATTATGTAAGAGGAAGATACAGAAGAGTAGTATAATGAAGTCAGTATATGATATAGCTCTTTAAGAGATTAAGAGCATTCACGCATACTCGGAACTGATTAGACAACAATGTCATCACAATAGTTCACTTTTGATATAGTGTATATCAACTTTTAGAAGGTTGTAGCCTTCATCCTATTGGACAATGAGCCTAGGCAGTGAGCCATATACCTTTAACAGGGTTTTGTAAAAGACTCCTAACAGGGTCAGACCTTTAGCTAGGTCATTGTACTTATATTGTAAAGATTGCTTCTAATAGGGCAAAGGAACTTTAACAGGTTCATTATACCTAGTACAATATTTGTGGGTACTAATTCCCACCGGGGTTTTACTCTTATCAAGGTTTCCCCGTAATCATATCATGTGTTATGAGTTCTTATGTTAAGCTTCATTCTATGTATGTTTGATTTATGTTTAAGTTGTTGAAAAGTAATAATAGACAAACACTGATTCACCCCCCCTCTTAGTGTTTCCAACAATTGGTATCAGAGCTCTGGTCCTCAGTAAATAAGTTTAACCACTTGAGGAGATCATGGACTCAGCAGAAGAAAAACATTTGAAAAAGAATCTTGAAGCAGCTCTTGAAGATATTGATAGATCTGAAAAAGAAAATGAAGAACTTAGACTGAAATTTGATGGCTCACAAATCATTATCAAGAAATTAAGAAAAGATTTGAAAGATTGTTCTACAAGTGATTTAGGGAAAATGATCAAAAATCTCAATGAAGAGATTATGTCTCTGAAAGATAAAGTTGAAAATCTAGATGAATAGCTCATAGACAGCCAAATTGCTATTGAAGAAAAGATCAAAGAAAGCAAACAACTAGATGATGAACTCTTGAAAGAAAACATGAAAGTCCTGGAATTGGAAAACATAAAAAAGAAGTTGGAATCTAAATTAACAAAAGTAAAGGATAAGATTGATAAACTCCACACAAGTTTTGATTCACTTCAATCTCAACTTAATGCACAAAAGCAAAAAGGTGACACTACTGGTCTTGGATATAGTGTAGCACAAATTGAAATCAACTCATTGCAAGAAAGAAAGAAAGATCATGAAGCATATTCAGAGGCAAAGAAAGTTGAAAGTATTACAGAGATTAAAACAGATCCACCTAAAGGGGAAATCAAGCAAGTTAATAGAACCTGTTATGCATGTAACAAACATGGTCATTTGGCAAGACATTCCAAAGAGGTAAGACCTTTCAATGGTTACTATTTCTCCTATAATAAGTTTGGTCACAGGGCTATACATTGCAGAACAAATCAAAGAAATCAGTCATAGCAGAATCAAAGAAGAATGAATCAAAACAAT
>MU225325.1:6108938-6136808 GCA_018584345.1 Thuja plicata | reverse complement strand
GAACTCCTTAAAGATTGGGCAATCCATACTGAAAGAATTGGCAGCTAAGGGAAAGAAAGTTATAGCCAACTGCATGGACAGAATGAAGTTCACCTCTGAGCACATTAAAAAGGTAGAAGAGGCAGAGTTAATGGTGGATAGCATCAGAAAATTAGTTGAGAATTCCATGCAAGACATGAACATATGCAATAATGTCTATCAAGGACAGTTGGACAAGATTGAGAAGGCTAACTTGGAAATCAACAAGATAAGAGTTTGACAAACTCAGTTGAGAAATGCACTTGCGCCATCTCTAGCAGTCCTAAATGAGAACATCAAACATATTAATGCCACCGTTGAAACATATGATCAAGGTTCATGTATGGATCTGATGAAAATGGAGAAACTAACTTATGCCCTATGCGCACATCTTTAGACAGTAGATGCAATGAAAGTATTTTGGTAGAAAGAGATCCAATCTCTTAAGATTGTGTACCCTGAAGTTTACATGGAGTAAGTATGTAGAATACTTACAATTTTTTATACACCTTTGTCATTAATGGCAAAGGGGGAGTAATATAGAATGTGTATATGCGGAGAAGTATATGTATATATCAATAAGATGTTATGATATACAATCATTTTTTGTGTTAAGTCATTTTGAGAAACTTGGCCACATTCCTTTGTTGCCATAAATGACAAAGGGGGAGATTGTTGGCAAGTTGACTTCCTGAGGATGCATGACTCATTTTGTGTTGTCATCATGGCAACAAAGTCATGTTTAGTTTCTGTCATAAAAGACAAAATGACTAAGTATGGAAAATAGGGCAGACAGAGATATTCAGTGATCATCACATCATCGCATGTGCAAGAGATCAATTGAGCTTATGTGCATTCAGATATATATTGTATGACATGTGTGCATGCTACATCCAGACACAGATAGTATGGAACAACAGTACGATGAAGTTACAGATAGATCAGTAGACCAGTAGTCCAGAAGACAGAGCATGGAAGCCGACTACTATTTTGATCAATGTAAATTATTTTGTAATGCAATGGCTAAGCGCCTTTGGTTATATGTTTGTAATGATGTAATTAACATTTTAGTAAACACGCTTAAGCCGACTTGTTTGGAAGCATTGTGTATTTTTTTTTAGGGTCGACTAGAGTCTTATTTTGGGTCACGCCTATTCAGATATGAACATATAAGTATGTAATGTAAAGTTATGTTACAAGTGTCAATTATTATGTAAGAGGAAGATACAAAAGAGCAGTATAATGAAGTCAGTATATGATATAGCTCTTTAAGAGAGTAAGAGCATTCATGCATACATGGAACTGATCAGACAACAGTGTCATCACATTAGTTCACTTTTGATATAGTGTATATCAAATTTCAGAAGGTTGTAGCCTTCATCCTATTGGGCAGTGAGCCTAGGCAATGAGCCATATACCTTTAACAGGGTTTTGTAAAGACTCCTAACAGGGTCAGACCTTGAACTAGGTCATTGTACTCATATTGTAAAGACTGCTTCTAACAGGGCAAATAAAATTCAACAGGTTCATTATACCTAGTATAATATTTGTGGGTACTAATTCCCACCAGGGTTTTCCTCTGATCAAGGTTTCTCCATAATCATATCATGTGTTATGAGTTCTTATGTTAAGCTTCATTCTATGTATGTTTGATTTATGTTTAAGTTGTTGAAAATTAATAATAGACAAACACTGATTCAACCCCCCCTCTCAGTGTTTCCAACAGGTAGGGCTTCCTAGAGAAGCTAGTCACCTGAATATAAGCAGGCTACTAGAACTGAATGAAATAATTATCATATATGATGCCTCCTGCGATAACTAGTACCTAGAATCCTGAGTAAGTGTCAAAATGTTATGGTAAATGAACGTGTCATTCACCCTATAAAAATGGGGGAAAGAGGCTTCCCACTAGATCCAGGGATAATGTTCCCATGGGACAAGCTGGCCAGGCCCGTTCCTGAGAATGCCCACTATTTGCAAACCTCAAAGAGTAGGTCTCTATTGGGCTAACACCCACAATAAATATGAAGTCATGTAGAACTTCAAATTCTGGAGGACATTATTTAGCTGGAAGTCTACATGATTGGCGATGATGGCTGTCCAGTCGAAGGTCTGACTGTAGATGGTGATGTAGTAAATGAAATAATACATCCATGCTAAAAATTCCCTGGCATGGGGCTCTCCAAAGAGCCTGCACAAAAAGATGATTCCCGCCTGTATGCATTCTTTAAAGTCTCCACAGGGAATCTCCAGCTTCATCTTCTTATAGTCTCTTCTCGGAGACTTTAGTCAGTGAGTATTGAGATGTTGTCGGGTGAGAGTGGGAATTTATTCAAACTCTTTTAATTACATAGACTGAGAGATAACAATGGCTCCCTTGAACTGGGGGATTCCCAGCCCCGGAGAAAAGGTGTCAGCATTCAGAGTGACAATGGCCGCTGGGTAGTTCAGTGGTACAGAATCGACACGAAAAACAACCCGGGTGGGAGCGTTGTAATGCCCCGCCAATTGAAGGATCAGTTTTGGTGCTTGCACTGAGTAGGGGAAAGATGCAGCTTTAATGATGTTGGAGGTGGCCATGTTCTTCACCATATCATCTCTGGCAACCCTCTGTTGGTACATCATTTGGACAAGGCCCTGCAATTCAGCCCATAGTCCAGGCTCTGTATTTGTGATCTCTTGTAGCTTGGAGTCCACTTTGGACCCCACAAGGACACCTTCCCTTAGGTATTTGGAGGTTAGTGCTGTATATGATGGAATCTAACTTGTTGGGAGTATGCTCAGACATGTAAATGTTAGAGGTATAAATCAATCAACTACACTAACATGTCTAAAAGCATACTACGAAAATAAGAGACTCCATCATAACCTCCAATGAGCTGAACAAGGGCACCCAATGCCTTATTGATTTGATCTTAGAGAATTTTGTGGGTGTGCTCTCCCAACACAATATACTAATCCCACTTGATTATTAAAGATGTAAGCTAAATGACTAAAATGAGTGAGGAACTCAAGAAATAAGTATTGATAAATTGTCTCAAGCTCTCACCATGATTGCAAATGCAAGACTACACTATGATGAAGATTCAATAACTAAACTAGGATGATATGCAAGATCTAAGATAAGAATCATTCCATTATGGACCCAAGATGTGATATCTAGATTCAAAAAAAAAAAAAAACATGAACTAAGAACTAATATTACTATGAAAAATGCTAAATTTCTCTAGAACTAAACTAGCATGATAACAATGCATAAAAGGGAGATGATTTTCTCTTGACAATGGCCTTTATTTATAGATTTTTTGGAGGAGAGAGAGGGCTTGGATGAGGTGGAGCTCATGTGTCATCCACATAGGTGCTACATGAGGGACACATAAGCCATGCAAGAGGCTAACTTTGCTCACACATGTGTGAGAAACTTTGGATGTGATGAGTCAAGGTGTACTTAAAGTACACATGTGAAGGATCTTCTAAGAGGTGTAAGAGATTTGGGCCAATAGAACACTTTTAGAAAGTGTAAGAAGGTGTCATCATGGGTGTAAGAAACCTTGTTGGCACCAAATAAGGATTATTTAGAAAAGACAATTTTTTGAAATTTGCTCACACATGTGTGAGTAAATAATTATGACTAATTGTTGTAGGAATCAATAAATTAGCCTAATTAACCTTAGTTAATTAGTAAGTAGGTCTATTTGGTGAGAGTGATGTGAGGTAGGGTAGGATCTAGGTTCAAATTAGCTTAATCTAAATTTAAAATTTAGATTAATTTGGTTTAGTAGAATTTAAGTCATGTGGAGGAACAAATAAATTAAAAATTTATTTAAAGGGGACTTATGAAGGGGAATGCATTTAAATAAAATTTAATACATCAAAGGGGGTAGTATTTAAATTAAATTTAAATACTAAGGAAACTGAATTACATTTAATTAAATAAAATAGAAGAATATACAAAATATAATTAATTAATTATAATTAATTATAATGCTAAGGGAATATTAATTAAATTAATATAAGGATGATTTTAGACATCTACATTTTGTCCCTCTTTGATGCGGCATCGAAAGTGGCGTCGTGTCAAAGAAAATAAAATAAGATGCCCTAGAGAGGTCAGGAAATCCTACAGCAATGAGAGCGGAGGGTGCCCACTCAAGAAAATAATAGGAAAAAATAAAATTTTCTCAAAAAAGGCAAGAGAACAGGGAAAGAAGACCAATTGCATAGCGTGTCCAAGAAAAATGGAGAAAAAATGGGGACCAAAATGGGGAATGGGGAAAAGGATGAAAGAAACGGGTCCCAATGGGCTATAAATAGTCCACCGAGGCCCATAGACAAGTCATTTTCACTCATAAAGAGCCAAAAGAGAGTAGAAGAAGAGAGTGATGGCAGCAGAGTGAGAGCGAGCACAACTTGGAGAGCGCATTCGGGTGCACCAGCAACCAGCAGATGTGGGACCACTGGTGAGTTGTTGACCACCTCCTAGTCCATTACACATTTAATATTTTTTTTGGTGTCTAGGGTGTCATAAATGCATCCAAAAGCAGGTGCATAGTGCAGACAGCGATCGCCTGACCACCATCTGTGCAGACGATGATCAATAAATTGTTGTCCTCACAGACGACTGATTATGGGATCGATGTCTGTGTAGATAGAGATCGCTCGATCTTCGTCTGCGAGGGCAGGGAATGGGAGAATGTGCAGCAAAGATGGCAGAATTAGAACTCCGTTGTCTGCATGGAAAAGAGGAGGCGGCGGAAACCATCGTCTCCACAAACTGGTATCTGTGAAGATCCGCTGACTCTGTAGATTGGCGACTGCAAAAGTTCACTGTCTGTGAGGGTCAACCGCTGTCTGTGTGGATTGACCCGAAAACAAAAGAAAAAAGAGGAAGAAGAGGAAAGACAAGGGTCCGGGAGCATTTTTCGATGCCCCGAACGGGCCTGGGACATTTTTTGATGCCCTAGAATGCTATTTGATGTCTGACATGAGCTTCCTAGATGTAGGAGGATACCATCACCTCCCGGGTGAGGGAGAGCTACCCGAAAACTATGGCACTGGAGCAGCAGCTGACGACAACAGAGTGGGGGATCGTCACACTATGCAGGCTGGAGCATGTATGACCTTGGCTACATCTGAGAGCACATAATGCGCTTATGTCTTCTTTGATCGAGAGGTGGCACAGTACCACTTTGAGCTTTCACTTCCCGACAGGGGAAGTGACTATCACCCTTCATGACGTGTGGAGGATATACAGAGTGCCTATTTGGGGGATGATACTCAAGTACTGCTTCGAGGGTTTGGAGCCATACATGGAGATGGCATTCAGATGGAGGTATGTAGATCTGCCTACTACATAGCAGTGGATGTCTTGGGCTGGAGCGATGGTGATGGAGCCACGGTTGCAGTGGGTGGCCTTATACTTGGCCAGTTTGATAGGATGATAGTTGATGCCTGATCACACAGGCAAGGGATTTCCTATTGGTTGGGTGCAGGTTCTCAGTAGCATGGTGGAGGATGGAGACTAGTACTGCTAGGGATACACTATTCTCGAGAAACTTATTATGATCTACACGTGTGCCTACCATTAGGGTAGGGCACTAGGTCTAGGATGCACACTTCTTCTTATATGGGTGTGGGAGCATATTCTGATCATATGACCGATTAGGCATCGAGAGGCTAGAGCAGCTTACGAGCTGTTTATATGTAGATATAGGCCATCGATCAGTTATGAGGCCATAGATTCAGTTGGTTACTAGCAGCGGAGGCTCAATGAGATGGGGGAGATATAGTTGGCACCATATGCAGGGTGTGAGGCCTGGGGACATGAGATCCCCCAATAGGATGGGTATGCAGAAGATGAGTTTTATGACTTGTATTACATCACATTTGTTCAGACCAATTGCTGGTTGATCGGGAGGACAACATATATGATCTCTAGGTACATGCCATCTAGGGTACAGAGGCAGATGGGACAGGTTTATGAAGCTATTCTAGATGGGTTCCCACATCCACTCGTGACCTAAGAGGTGGGGAGTATCTAGGGGATGGGCATAAATTCTTGCATAGCATGAGCATCTTTTATGGGGACGATAGAGGTCCCATGGATGAGGGCACATGAGTCTCTATAGGATGCAGGCGTAGTCCCAGCATACAATCAGTGGTGGGCAGCACACAGGCCAATCAGGTTGACAGTGCTGGGGATAGTACAGGAGGATGAGCAACCTTGAGAGGGGGGAGATGGAGAGGGACATGATGACGATGGTGATGATGAGGATGGAGGGTCCGGGGGGAGGAGAGTCTGGCCCAGGGTGGTAGCTAAGAGACGTAGAGGATAGGTGGAGCTACCAGCAAGGAGGCAGCCACCCATAGTTCCAAGTGCATAGGTACAGTATCCAAGACAGGATTAGGAGCCATAGGGGCCACTTGATCAGCCATAGGGACCATAGGGACAAGGGCCATAGGTACAGAGACCACTAACTAGGCACATAGCCCAAGAGGTGTATAACACAGTAGTAGCTGAGAGGGATAGTCTTTGGAATGAATTAGGTAGGGTACATGGCTTGCTCGCGACATCTCAGGCGATTGAGGTGAGAATGCAAGAAGAGATCCATAGGCTATAGGGATTACTGGCTACAACACAAGCTACATCTAGTAGCTTACAGATAGAGCTAGCAAGTGTACAGGGGAGTTAGCAGCGGAGACCGCTCAGGGAGATAGTTCGTAGAAAGCACTAGATTTATTACAGGCTCGGGTTGACAGCATAGAGTTTGATATTATTGAGGAGCATGGGCACACAGAGGAGCTGTAAGCTATGTCAGCACAGATAATAGCTCTGACAACAGAGCGAGACCTAGCACGAAGATGTGCAAAGGATTATAGAGTAGATTGAGATATAGCTCGTGTGGCAGGCAGGGCTGCAGGTGTGGGACAGATGATTGCAGATGCTATGGTAGCATAGAGAGAGGCTGGTTGAAGAGGACGAGAGGCCGCATATTATATGGGTCTCTATTATGGTGTAGTGCTAGAGGAGGCACAACAACCTGCTTACTCAGAGAGAACTCAGATAGAGAGCACAAGACGAAGCTCACAAGGATCGGTGGGATTACCACCGCGCCCAGGCAGTGGTGCAAGACCATCGCGGCCACCACCATGATTTGTTTAAGACCAGTTTTGATACACCTTTTTGTATGATTTATGTGACACATTATGTATGACTTTGACATTTTGAGATATATACATGGACTTTGGGGACTATTGGGACCGTATGGACTTTATTTATGATGCTATATGATATGATGTTTATGCAGGATGTATGGATGCATTATGATTTTATGTTATATGATGTTTATGACTGACATGTAGGATGAGATGAATGTATATGGATATGCTGACGTATTTGTGATGCAGGGATGGGATGCTTATATATATGTTAGATGTGTTGTGTTAATGCTTATAGATGGATATATTTTGACATGTATTGATGTAATGCGATGATTAATAAATGTAAATGCATATATGATGAATCCTAAAATGAATTAATCCTAAAATGATGTTAAGAACATAATAATGAAACTAAATAATGAATGGATAATGAAATGCAACTATAATATGTAACAAAACTAAATGTAATCTTAATGGGTAATGATTAATGAATGAAGTAACAATACAATTGTAATGAATAATGATTAATGAATGAACTTAATGAATAAAAGTAACCTAATGAATGAATGTAATATGAGACATATGAGGACACTATTTTTGTGTGTATCAAATAGGTCTAATAAAATCACTTAGGTGAATGGATAGGGGGAATAAATAGAAACCTTTGCCAAGAGCAAAATCAAAGTGCAATATGACCTAACTAAAATGTGAATACTAATTATATGATTATATTGGGATTGATACCTTGTTAATGTTGGAGAGCACACCCTAGTTTGATATTGCAAAAGGAGTTATGCACCATGTGCTAGGAAACAGAAGTGACATGGTTCCTTTGCACGAACTAGACTCTCAGACAAATAGGTTGTTAGGAACAAGTATGCAAGACATCAAGTATTATGAGATCTATGAAATGTTACTCATGAGGAGACGCAGTACATCCAGATTTTGAGAGGGATTTGGGATGCATGAATCCTGCCCCCAGTGAGGCATACATAGTCATAACTAAATATCAAAACATAAATGCACTAACAAACTATGACAAGCAGATCATACCACAAATGACATGTATTTCACTATATACTCACCATAACAAACCAAGATATAAAAGATTGAGGCTATCACGATAAGGACATAGTAAAACATAAGATAAAATCAACAAAAAGGCATCCTAACCAAGTGGTCATTCTGTCCAAAAGTTTTTTCCATGAACAATTTTGATGTGAGGATTGATAGAATAGCCAACACCGAAAGGATGCATCTTGATGGGCCAAAGATTGATTAATAAAAATGAGAATTCACTGGCAATTGCTTGTGAATAGAATGGTCATTAGGAAATTCAATCTATCTGCTAATTTGTTGGAAACATTTGCGATCATTGTGTCTAGAATAAAGCTCAGTATTGATATGGTAAGCTCAGTCGTGCGAGAATTTTTATTGCAAAGGTGGAAAATGGTCAAGGGAAGACCTGCATACATATGGATAGTGACTTTATTATGAAAGGCGATGTAGGCTGCTTGGAAAAAATGTGGAAATAGATGGTGGATCTGACTACACATGGTGCCTGAAATAGGTTTTCACTATGGTACTTATCCATTGCACCACCGAAGTGGTTTTCACATATGGACGAATTTATTTCTCTTTTTTTTTTTGATACTCTTTTCAAGCTTTTGTATTTTTTATGCTTTTTGAATTTGTTGATTTTTTTGGTTTTTCTTACTTTTTGAATGTTTTTCAGGATTTTTTGCTTTTCTAATTTTTTGGGATTTTTGAAAATTTTTGCTGTACAATGGATTGTTGACGGATCAAGCATAGAAGTGCTTGAGATGTACAATATTTATAGGATCAGGGAGAGGATCTCTCTCTGGTGACACAATCTGATAAGTGCCAGAACCATACTTTTCTATGATGATGAAGGGCCCCAACCAATTAGGTTCAAACTTTCCTTTCTTTTCATGATTCTGAGGTTCTTCATATTGTGCTGTAGGACAAGATCACCAACCTCAAACTGATGATGCTTGATCTTTTTTTTGAAATAAAGGTGAAGATTATTTTGATACACGCAAAGGTGGTTTAAGGCATTGAGGCATCTCTCATCAAGGAGTTCCAGCTCTTGCAAGCGGGCAACTCTATGTTCTTCTTCGGATAACAGATTCTTGAGAGAATATCTGAGGGAAGGGAGCTCAATTTTGATGGATAGAATAGCCTTAGTACCATAAACAAGGGAAAAGGGAGTGGCTCCCGTGGGGGTTCAAATGGAGGTGCGGTAAGCCCAAAGGGTAGGGTTGAGGTGAAGGTGCCAATCACAACCAGCTTCATCAACTATTTTCTTGAGGATTCTGAGGATGGTTTTATTTGTAGCCTCAGCTTGACCATTTCTTTGCAGAAAGTACTTGGAAGAGGTATGGTGGGTAATGCTGAATTTTATACATAGCTTTGTGACATCCTTGTTCTTGAAAGGTCCTCCATTATCAATAACAATGTCCTGAGGAATGCCATAGCGACAAATAAGATAGTTCAAAATGAACTTTGAAATTTTTTTTCCAGTAGTGTAGGTGAGAGGAACAACTTTGACCCACTTGGTAAAGTAATCAGTAGTAGCAAGGATATATTTATGGCCATTGGAAGAATTGGGGAAAATATGGCCAACAAGGTCGAGGCCCCAGTGTGAAAAAGGCCAAGGGGTGATGGTGAGCTGAAGGTATTGGGAGGGAGCATGTATCAAATCACCATGCTGCTGACAAGGCACACACTTCTTCACATAGTTGTAGACTTGTTTCTCCATAGTAGGCCAGTAATATCTAGTGTGTAACAAATTATTGGCCAAAGTAAGTCCACTAGAGTGAGCCCCATAGATTCCTTGATGTACCTCATCCAAGGACATTTGTGCTTCATCAGAATTCAGACACCTTAAGGATTATGTATCGGGAAGTGCGGTGAATGAAGGTTTTACGTTGGTTGGGGGTTAAGGTAAGTGGGGTGTGTCCATCGCGAAGGTAGAAATATACTTCTTGGTACCATGGGGAGTTGGGATCAGCAATTTCACACACCATTTTGGAATTCAGTTTGTCATAGGCAGGGACCGTAAGATTCTCAATGAGAAACTCACACCGTGTGTTGTGTTCTAGCATGGTGATCAAAGACCCAATTGTTGCCATGGCGTCTGATACTTTTTTGTTTGTGCAAGGGATCTGTTGGAAGATTAGCTCAGTGAAATGCATTTTGAGATCTTCAACTGTATGATGGTAGGGAAGCAACTTGTCATCCTTTGTTTGATATTCATCCATAACTTGTTTGATAACCAATTATGAATCACCAAGCACCAATAAAGTGAGAATCTTCCATTGTATGGCTTGCCAGAGTCCAAGTACAAGGGCTTCATATTCTATAATTTTTTTGGTACAAGGAAACTGTAATTTATAAGATTTAGGGATGAGATCCCCTTTTGGTGTAACAAACAAGATTCCTGCCCCCGATCCTTTCTGAGTGAAGGATCCATCAAAATAAAGCTTCCATGGTGTACTCAGGGAAAGATCGAGGACTGATTCATCTAGAAAGTCTATGATCAAAGGATGTTGACCGTAAAAAGGTGCTTATGCTAACTGATATGTAATTAATTTTCCTTTGATAGCTTTGCGATCCACATATACAATGTCAAAATCACTAAGGATCATGACCTATTTTGCTGTACGACCAGTAAGAGCAGCACGTGCCAGGAGGTACTTGAGTGGATCAATTTTGGGAACAAGATAAATCTTATGATTGAGCATATAATGTCGTAGTTTCTATGTATAGAAAACAACAGCCAAACATGCCTTCTCAATTAGTGAATAATTCAACTCATAACAAATAAGAGTCCTGTTGAGATAGTAAATTGCTCGTTCTTTGCTGGTATCATCTAATTGTGCCAGGAGGGCTCCTAACATGACCTCTATAGAAGATATGTACAAAATTAGAGGATGACCAGCAACAGGTGGTACCAACACAGGTGGATTAGCCAGATAGCCTTTTATTTTCTCAAATGCATTTTTACATAAGAAATCCCACTGAAACTTGATATTTTTACGCAGGAGATGAGAGAATCGATGCACCTTATCTAGCAGTTCTAACATGAATCTTTTGATTGATTTCAGTTTTCCTTGTAAAATTCACAATTTATTCAAGGTTTTGGGTGGTGGCATCTCTAGAATTTCTTTCACTTTCTTTGGATCAACTTCTATTCCACACCGTGACACAATGTATCCCAACAGCTTACTAGATTGTACTCCAAAAACACACTTCTTAGGATTCAGCCTAAGCTTATACTTCTCCAATCACTCAAAAATGGTAGTAAGAATAGGAATACGTGATTACCTTGTCTTAGATTTTCCTAAAAGATCATCCACATAATCTTCCATGATGACATGTAAAAGGTCATGAAAGATGGTAGTCATTGCCCATTGATAAGTAGCTTCGACATTTTTAAGGCCAAAAGGTATCACCTGATAGCAGAAGGTGCCCCAAGGCATTGTGAATGCAATTTTGTGCTAGTCTTCTAGTGCTATCCTAATCTAATTGTAACATGAGAAGCCATCCATAAGCGACAATATTTCATGTCCGGTAGTCAAATCCACTATAATGTCAATATTTGGGAGTGGAAAATCATCCTTGGGACATGGAAGGTTTAGATCTCTGAAATCAGTGCAGATGCGAATGCCCCTAGCAAGTTTTCCTACTAGTACAATATTGGAAACCCATTCAGGATAATCAATTGGTCTGATTACTTCAGCATCCAGCATTTTCTAAAGTTCTACTTTGACTACTAGCGTGACTTGCAGATGCATCTTGCAAAGTTTCTTCTTAACAGGTTTTACACTTGGATCTACAACAAGATGATGAATGACACAATCTGTATCTATCTTTGGCATGTCTTTGTAAGTCTAGGAAAATTTGATTTTGTGTTTATGCAAGAACACTGTCATATATTTCTTTTCTTGATCATTGAGAGAAACTGCAGTGTAGGTGATGTGTGGATCTGCTTCTATGCCCAGATTGATTGGAATAGTATCTTCGATGATCATAGAGGACACTTATGGTTCTAAGGATATAAATGGAAAGTTAGGCTTTCCCTCCTCTAGCACCTTAGAAAGGTTTTCACTAGAGGGAGCATCCTTTATTTTATCTTTTTCTTCATCCAAAGGTGCCTGCGAGAGGTTTTCACTAGAGGATGTATTTTCATTTTTTTGATTTTTATTTTCTTTTTTAGTTTTGCGACTAAGAGAGTTGACTTGGTTACTGAAGTAGGCTTTTTCACTATAGTGGATCTGATGTTCGTACTCTTGGAGATTATTAAGTCCAAAGAGGGCTAAAATTTCGTCATCCAAATCACAAACGTCCAAAGCTAACGGTGATTCTTGCTGATCCCAGTCAATTAATTCAAGGTTTGTGAGGGGTAGACGAGGGGATGAAAGGTTGGCTTGGGTGATAGTGAAGACATGGTGATTTTTGTTTAGGTCATCTTCAACATAGTGGAAAGGAATTTTGAAGAACTCTTCCTCAGTGTCTGGATTTTAGGTAGCTAGACAATAATCCTTAGCGAAGTTAGTCTTGGTCTCTACATAACCCAATCCATGTCCTTTAGGATAGCCATTGGCTGTTATGATCTTCTTCTTACCTGTTTCATTAGCTCCAAGGCCAATACCATGATATCCCATGATTTTGACAATGGGAGTAACCTTAGGATACTTTCCTTTGGGAAAAATTACAGGTTGTTCTTCTTCATCACTATAGAGCCAATCAAGGACATTATATTCCATGTGTTCATCTGATAGGGACCTCCAATGTTCAAAAATAGTTGATTTGCAGTGCATAAGTGCTTTGTCTTTAGAGGGGGGTAATGGTGATGGTCTTCCATAAGACTTTGGAGACAAAGGAAGTTTCCCAATACATAGAGCACTTTTGAATTTATACTCTCCCATGCCTTGATCTATAAAAGCAGCCTTTGCTTCAGATGAGGAGGGTTTTTCTTCAGTAACTTTTTCCTTTCCTTTGGATTTCTCAGCTGGTGTTCCTGATGTGTTTTCTGGAACTGGTGGAGTGTTTGAAATAGGGGTTCCTTGATTAGAATATCGACCAAACTCATTCAATGGACAATAGTTAGATTGTTTGCCTTCCAATCTCTTGCAGTATTGAAAGGGCTTAGGATCTCCAGGGATTGTGATTTCTCTATTGTGATGTGGGAAATTTAGACATTGATGATAAGTAGAGGGTACACCTTTGATGGCGTGTATCCATGGTTTTCCCAGAAAGATATTATAATGTAGATCTAGATCCAACACATGGAAAATAGTTTCAATCAAGGTCAGGCCCACTTGTAGGGAAGTGTGATCAGACCCTTGCTTTCTTGTTCTCAATCATCATAGGCCTTTATTGTGATTCATTTGTCTGCATCAATGAGGCCCTTAGAAAAACCAATATTACAAATCATTTTTAATGTGCACAAATTCAAGACAGATCCACCATCCATAAGGATTCATTTTATTCTTGTGGATTGGATTTTTCCTTCTATATGGAGGGATTTATTATGATGTAGGTCAGGACCACAAAAGTTCTTATCAGTGAAGAAAAGATTTTCTTGTGTGGCTAAGTTCTCTATCATAGCTTGGAATTATGCAGCGTTGATTTTCTAGGGACACGAGATTCATTTAGAGCTTTATCAAGGATTTCTCTTTGAATTGGCGAAGTTGTTAGTAGCTCTATAATGGATATCTGTGCAGGTGTCTTCCCTAATGTGGCCAATAGGTCATAGTGTGAGGCAGGCCAAGAAATGGTAGATGGTGCAGCTAGTGGATTTGTAGATATAGAAGGTTTATCAGTAGCTTGGACAATGACTCTGGGTCTGCGTGTGGTAGCATTACAATCAGCAGCTTTGAGGATTATGGTATTAACATGCGTGTCAATTTCTTCAAGGCAGCCACAAAGAGAGTCAAACCCAAAGATATCATTTTCACTTAAACTCCCACATGTTCGATCATGACCTGTAATATTATTGGTAGAGTAATCATATGGGATTGCATTTGATGCATTGTTTTGATTATGAGGTGGGAAGGGCTGATTGTAGACTTTGAGTTTCACATTAGATGAGGATGCATTTTGACCTTCAACTTCAATTTTCCCATCCTTAATGAGATCTTGCACAAAGTGTCTAAGCTTGATGCATTTCTTGGTATCATGCCCCTTGATGCGATGATAATCACAATATTCATTATCTCTATACCAAACAGGTTTAGGTTGGTTCTCATCGAATGGTCGAGTATTTGGATAGATTATCATTCCTTGATCCGCAAGTTGTTTAAAGATCACATCTAGAGGTTCTGCCAAAGCTGTGAATTTTTGTCGTTGTCGATTGTCATTATTATTGTTGTTGTTGTTATTGTTGTTGTAATTGTTGTGAGGAAACATGAATGATTGATTGCGCGATTGTTGATTGTTGTTCTGATTGTGATTTTGATTGTTGTTTTGATTTTGATTGTTGTTGCGATTCTAATTTTGATTCTAATTGTTATTGCGATTGTTTTGATTGTTATTGTTGGATGCCTGAACATTTTGAACATGCTTGGCATCAGTCACTCCATCATTGACAACTCCTTTGTTTTTAATCCAAAATTTTGGTTTATCATTGTTGGAGGGAGTATAATGTTTGATGCTACCTCTTTGCAAAAGGCCATCTTCAATGTCTTTTCCCTTCTTGACAAGGGATTCAAAGGTGTCAGGTGAAGCCATTTTCATTTGGAAAGACATCTCAAAGATTAAATTCTTTGTGAAGATGTCAATTATGTGACTATCAGGTATTTTCCATGGCATGCGATTTTCAATATGTCTCCATCATTGCAAGAAACTAGCAAAGGTTTCTCCATTCTTTTGTTTAGCATTGCACAAATTGCTGAGTGTTTCTTGATGCTCAATGTTATACGAATATTGTCCAACAAAATTCTCTACAAGATCAAAGAAACTAGAGATTGACCCATAAGGGAGGGCCATGAACCATTCTAAAGCTACGCCTGCAAGACTCCTAGTGAAGTATCTTTTTAAGTAATTCTCATTATAGGCAACTTCTTAACATGCAATGTAAAACTCTTTGAGATGTTGTAAAGGACATGTTTAACCTTTGTATCTCTCAAATTTGGGCATCTGAAAGTTTGGTGGGAATGGTTGCATTGTGATGGACTTGTCAAATGGATAGGGAGAAATCTCTTCAAAAGAAAACTCCTTCTTGCCCCCAGTTTGTAAGCCTTGTATAATGCTTTTAAGCTCATTGAATTATTGGATGAAATTTGGAGTATTATGTGGAATAAAATATGGTACATAACCTCCACCTCCTCCAAATTGTGCAGCTGAAAACCCCATAGAGGTCATACCAACAGTAGGGGTGGTATATATTGATAGGCTCGAGATGTATTGGTTGCAGATGTCTTCATTCCTGTTGTTTGAAACAAAGATGTAGGCAAGGGAACATAAATATACCCTATGTTGTTGACATTAGCACTTGCTCCTTGAGTCATTGTCATTTGAGTGTTATTATGCGTAGTATTATTTGGCAAGGTGCTAAGGATTTGTTGAATTTTTTTTGGTGTTAATTGAGGTATTGATGTAGTTGTTAACACAGGTACTAACATGGGTATAGATGTGGAAGGTTCACTAACAGGTCCTTTACCAGTGTCACGTGATGATGTATCATTGGAAGTAGAAGCCATGGCTATAGTAGTGACAGTGGCAGCTTTAGTGAAATTTTGAGTAAGGAGTGTTTCATCAAAGTAAGCAGGCACTGTGACACTATTATGAACAAGATTCAAGAATATTTCAGCACTGTTGTGCATAATGGCCTTCTCAACCATTTCTAAGTTGTATGGCTCACTAAGGAAGTCCATCACTTGGGTGGGTCTTTCTTCTTGGTCCACTAGCTCAGTTTCTTTAGGAACTTCCTTATCTTATACTCCAGTTCCTTAAAAATATTGCATGACAAAAGGATTCTCCTCATGGGTAATAGTGTTGAATGTTTCTCACCTCATGTTTCTAGCTTGGGATCGAGTGACTACCATACAATGATGGATTTAAAAAAAATGGAAGATAAGAAGGTGTAAGAAATGAAATGGCACAAAGATCTTGATTCTGGATTTGATTGGATTGATTGATGTTTGATTAAAGATTGATTGATTGGATTGAGCATTGATTGATTTATTTAAAGGTTTTTGGAACAAAACCTAAGCATGACAAAACCTTGTGATGATACAAACACAAAAGGATTTAAAGCAACACCTTTTCTACTTGAAGATGGACTTGTGATCTCAAGTAAAATGGGACATCACTATGGGATTTAAATTACTTGAGATGGACTGATGGTCTACAAGCAATGTTGTGTTTGTTTGAGGATGAAGTTTTGTAATACCTTGATTAAGGTCTTTCAACCTAAAAGGATAGATTTGATTTGATGATTTGATTTAATGCTCCAAGAAAAGGAAGAATGATGAATGGAAGAATTGATCCTAGTCATATTGTTCAATGGTGACGAAAGGACTGTTGATAGAATATTTATCCATGAAGTTGCAAACCTTGTTGTTGTAAAGGATTTTACCAATTTTCTCGCGATGCTCAATCTCTTGTTTGATAGATGTGGTAATGTGTTGATATTCCTTAGATTTATGAGTGGTTTCCTTCTATTCTCTATAGACTAGAGGTGTTGGAAGCTTAACCTTATGTTTCTTGAAACTGGTCATGTCATATGAAAAATCTAATTTGGGATGAATGACTGATTGATATAGGACAAGTGATTTTGGGGTCCTCCAAAAGGTCAAATTTTGAATGTCTCAGCAGATTTGGAACCTCATTGTTTTCAAATAGAGACGACGATCTCAGATGCAGCCAGCGATCTATGCAGACGGTGATCTGCGTAGATGGTAATCTGTGAAGGTGGCGGATCCAAAGCGGAGACAACCGATTGTTGCTAAGACAGTGTGCTAAAATTATGGGCAAATTTTGATCTTCAGTCTGATTTTGGGCAAATTTGTTCGATGGAAAGAACTAATTTCAGCACATTCAAACTAGAAAAATAACAGACACACATCTCAAAACAATCCAACAAGGGACAAAGAAACCTTGAGGGATACAAGAAAATGTGACATTAAGAAACTTTGATTCAAATTCCAAGATCTTATTTGTGTATGTTCAAGTGACTCTTTCAAGCCACTTATGTTTTTACTTGGTCTATCACAATGAAGATAGTTCAAACAATAGCTACCTTAGGAAATTGGCTTCGCATGAAATATTATAGGCCCATTGCTTGGTAGTCCTTCAGCTCACACAATAATGTCACCCCTAGTAGGGCGCCCATGTTTTTGCCTTTTTCCAGGTATTGTTGTCATGCTATGAAGATCTCTTTCGCAACACAATACCCTAGGACATGTATGATGGAAATATTGGGGGGAGAATCTTCCCTCCCCTTGCACTATAATAAGTCACCATTCAGAGGTGAATCGGGTAAGCTACTAAGTTACAGTTTCTATTAAGGTTTCGTGGCATCCTCGCAATTAGTTTGTACGGTGTGAGACACTTAAGTCTCTAGTTCAACCATGCCAATATGCTAAGGATATTCACTCAGTATGGATTACTATTGAACATGACCCGCCCAAGCTTGAAGGGATAAAGAGGACCTTTGAGTCACACTTTATTTTTATACCAGCCGAAGGGATTACCGGTTTGAGGTTGTCCTCTAAAGGGGAAGCGCACGCTCTAGACAGGCCTCTCTAGAAGCTTGATTAAGCTAAGATTTCTCTTCACCCAAGATCCACAAAGGCAAGGGGAGAGGATACGACTACAACTTAATCATAGCGTCACTTATATTAAGGGGTTTTAATCTACTGACAAATAGTTTGAAAGAAGTGTTGAGAAACACTTCTTCAAACACACCAAGAAAAATTCATTCCAAATTAAACTTAATTAAAGCAACTATGTGTTTTTCATCTAAACAAAATACACAATAGTATGGCTAATCATACAAGTTCAATTTGTTTCCCACACAGCAAAAAAAAATCTTGGAAATGTGTGTTTATTTGCTTTATGTCATTCAAGATATGTGAAGTTCATTCCCTTAAGTCATTCAAGATTGGATGTGGTAAATTTACTTTTTAAGCAACATTCATTCAAAAGACTAATGTTCAGACATACAAGTTCATTTCCCAAAATTTGTTAGAAATCAAAGGAAACCTGCATGAAAACTGTTAGTAGTCTTGAAGTTTCATATATGAAACGTTGCAAAAATAAAAAATCATTAATACCCAGGAAAATGCGTAGATGACCAAGTATCGCAGATGGTGATCTACGTAGACGGAAATCTACGGAAACAACAGATCACCTGCACAGACAACCAAATAAACACAGTCAGATTTTATTGTAAAACAGACTTAAAGTGCATAAATATTAACTTTTTAATTAGTTTTAACAACATTTAACCCTTAAAAAACATTACTCTGTCAAAAACCTGCGAGTTAAAAACTTGAAATCTGATAAAAATGGTTTAAACCACGTTACTAAAGATA
This sequence comes from Thuja plicata, assembly GCA_018584345.1. NCBI lineage: Eukaryota > Viridiplantae > Streptophyta > Pinopsida > Cupressales > Cupressaceae > Thuja > Thuja plicata. The sequence goes on along the minus strand of MU225325.1, from coordinate 6,118,062 downwards.
TGTTTTACAACAGGGGAGATGGTGATTTATATGTGTAGATGACCGAGAAACATAGATGGGTGGGAAGTGCAGACGGTGATCAGCAGAGATGACGACTCCAGAGCGGAGACGGGTCTGCGTGAAAATTTCCAAAACTGCAGAAATCTGTAAAAAATGTTAGAATTTAAGGGAAGTGGGTCCCACCGGGCGTGCCAAAATGTATATGCTGGAATTTAACCTGATGGGAGCACACTCAGACATGCAAACGTTAGAGGTATAAATCAATCAACTACACTAACATGTCTAAAAGCATACTACGAAAATAAGAGACTCCATCATAACCTCCGATGAGCTGAACAAGGGCACCCAATACCTTGTTGATTTTCTCTTAGAGAAGTTTGTGGGTGTTCTCTCCCAACACAATATACTAATCCCACTTGATGATTAAAGATGCAAGCTAAATGACTAAAATGAGTGAGGAACTCAAGAAACAAGTATTGAGAACTTGTCTCAAGCTCTCACCATGATTGCAAATGCAAGACTACACTATGATAAAGATTCAATAACTAAACTAGGATGATATGCAAGATCTAAGCTAAGTTTCATTCCATTATGGACCTAAGATGTGATATCTAGATTCAAAATGAAAGAAGCATGAACTAAGAACTAAAATTACTATGAAAAATTCTAAATTGCTCTAGAACTAAACTAACATGATAACAATGCATAAAAGGGAGATGATTTGCTCTTGACAATGGCCTCTATTTATAAATTTTTTGGAGGAGAGAGAGAGCTTGGATGAGGTGGAGCTCATGTGTCATCCACATAGGTGCCACATGAGGGACACATAAGCCATGCAAGATGCCAACTTTGCTCACACATGTGTGCGCAACTTTGGATGTGATGAGTCAAGGTGTACTTAAAGTACACATGTGAAGGATCTTGTAAGAGGTGTAAGAGATTTGGGCCAATAGAACACTTTTATAAAGTGTAAGAATGTGTCATCATGGGTGTAAGAAACCTTGTTGGCACCAAATAAGGATTATTTAGAAAAGATAATTTTTTGAAATTTTCTCACACATGTGTGAGCAAATAATTAGGACTAATTATTGTAGGAATCAAGAAATTAGCCTAATTAACCTTAGTTAATTAGTAAGTAGGTCTATTTGGTGAGAGTGATGTGAGGTAGGGTAGGATCTAGGTTCAAATTAGCTTAATCTAAATTTAAAATTTAGATTAATTTGGTTTAGTAGAATTTAAGTCATGTGGAGGAACAAATAAATTAAAAATTTATTTAAAGGGGACTTATGAAGGGGAATGCATTTAAATAAAATTTAATACATCAAAGGGGGTAGTATTTAAATTAAATTTAAATACTAAGGAAAGTGAATTACATTTAATTAAATAAAATAGAAGAATATAACAAATATAATTAATTAATTAAAATTAATTATAATGCTAAGGGAATATTAAATAAATTAATATAAGGATGATTTTAGACGTCTACAAGTGGGAGCTTGGCCAGCATCTTCTCTGCCTTTGTCTTTGTGGCCGCCCGAGTGGAGGTAGTTGGAAGTTTCGGGCTTCTAGGAGGAGTTTTTACTTCAGACATTTTTTTGGATAACCTGCAACCTGCAAGACTGGAGAACCGTCAATATATATAATAAAATATAAAATAATTTAATGGACTCTAGGGAATTCACTGTCATCTCGCACCTGTTTAAAGGATGTTAGTATACGTCAAAATCCCATTAGATAACAGTTAATAACTACTGGATTTTGATCGACACTCAGAGGTTCCGGGGTATTAGTTTATGTGACAAAATGGGATGAAGACCTGGGGACTTCTCAACACCTGGAGTCTGGAGAAACTAGCCATTATCGAAGTGACCAGGCAACGAGCTGTACTTGGCTGACATGGGTTGTCATGTGGTCACGTGATAGACAATGTAATGACCCTTAATGGTGATAGGTGGGTTGACACGAGTGAAAGGAATGCCAGATGAGATGTTTTTGAATGCTCACTCATGGGGAAATTAATCCTGTCATCAATGATGAAGTGACAGAAGAGAAAGAAAACCACCATGGCTCAAATAGGTGAGGTGTTGAGTTTGAGCCAGGAGGACACCATGCAGCTGAACTCCAAACTTGGTTTTTAACATACAGAGTGTGACGAGCTTGCTACAGGAGGGGTTACCAGGACAATGTATAGAACAAGATATACAGGAGAAGCCAAGAACGATGCAATTTACAAGAATAATGACACTCTACAGAAAGACTACCTACAATTTACAACAATACCAAGATCTTTACACAGGAGCTTGCAGGAATTTATATTATTTACACTATTGTACTACACCATTTACAGAGAAAAGAACAATGCGAGGAAGGCGGACAACCTTCCTACAGAGCCATCCCACCAACGGGAGGTAACACAAACATGAAAGAAAAGTGAAACAAAACAAAGACAAAGAGAAAAGAGGGAAAGCCAAGCACAAGCAAATAAAACCAGAAAGAGGAGAGTTGAAGGACCTACCTTAAAACAAGGAAACATAGGAGGAGGAGCACGGGAGGTGCTATGCAAACTAGGAAGCTTTCATGGACTATGAACACCCACAATATTGCAAGGAAGCTGGGAAACATGCATAAATACATATATCAGCTCAACTGCAAGGCAATAATAAACTTCCAAAGCGATTCACACTTAACTCACAATTTCACTCTTAATCGCTCTGGGTATTCTTGTTCGTGGTAAATGTGAAAGTGACAAGTAAATATTTACTTATACCCTTAGGGTAAAAACATGTTGCTTCTTCCTTCCATAAACCCTGAGAAATGAAAACCTCCAGACTTTGGGCCCTGGCATTCCATGCAACCGCACCCTCTAACAAAAGATGAAATGATGATAGAGAATCCCAGAGTCTTGAAATATGGCTGACAAAAGACAAAAACACTCCAAGGTGGGGTCCCGAATGAAGGAAAACCAAAAAGCAAAGAAAATGACCCTTGCAAAAGAAAAGGCCAATGGAAAACAAAAGGAAAAGAAAACAAGGCAAAAACCAAAATGGGGGGCCAACATTTTGCCAAGAAAATGTAGGGATGGGTATGTAGGGCATAAAAAGTTCTTAAAGGAGGAAGACATAGAATTTTCTCTGATGTTGAAACCCAAGAGAAAGAAAAATCAGTCACATGATAAGGAGAAGGAAATTCCTCAAGAAGTGAAGGAGTTGTTGCAAAGATATGAAGGAGTGGTGAAAGAGGACATGCCTAGCTTGTTGCCACCCATTAGGGATATAAGCCATCACATAGAATTTATTCCTAGAGACATGCTACCAAAAAAATAAACATATACAATGACTCCCTCAGAATGAAAAGATTTCTAAATAAATACAAGAATTTCTTGACACAAGCTTGATTAGGAAGAGTCTCAGGTCGTGTGTAGTCCCAACAATCCTTGCACCCAAGAAAGATGGAAAGTGGAGAGTATGAAAAGACTCAAGGGATATTGATAAGATCACTATAAGGTACACATTTCCCATGCCAAGGATAGAAGACCTGATGGATTATTTGGGAGGGGCTTACTATTACTCTAAGATAGATTTAAAGAGTGGATACGGCCAAATAAGAATAAGGGAAGGTGATGAGCGGAAGAAAACCTTCAAAACTAATGAGGGACTGTATGAGTGGCTTGTAATGCCTTTTGGGCTAAATAATTCCCTTATAAATTTCATTAGATTGATGAATGAAGTTCTTAATCCTTTCATAGGAAGATTTGTTGTGTTATATGTAGATGATATCCTCATTTTTAGTAAGGCCAAGGAGGAACACCTAAAACATTTGGATTTGGTGTTGAGGAAACTACACAAGGAGAAGTTGCTCATCAACTTGGAGAAGTGTGATTTCCTTAAGAAAGAGTTGGTGTATTTGGGGTTTTTAATCTCCGAAGGAAGTCTCAAGATGGACCCATAAAAGGTAGAAGCCATTGTGAATTGGCCAACTCCTAGGACCATGGGAGAGGTTATGAGTTTTCATTGTCTATCCAATTTTTATATGAAGTTCATTAGGAAATTTAGTCAAATTTGTGTTCCAATGCTAGAGACAATCAAAGGAGGACAAAAGTTCAAGTTTTCTTGGACAGAGGAAATGGACAAGTCTTTTGAGACATTGAAGGTAAAAGTTTCTCAACAACCGGTTCTTATTCTTCCTGATTTTAATAAAATTTTTACTATAGACTGTGATGACAATAATATGGCTATAAGGGAAATATTAAGTTAGAAGGGGAGGCTAGTAGCCTTCTTTATTGAGAAGTTAAATGAGGCTAAAAGGAGATACTCATCTTATGATTTAGAGTTATATGCACTAGTAAAATTTCTTAAGAAATGGAGGCATTACCTCCTACCAAAAGAATTCATTGTTTATACTAATAATCAGGCTCTCAATTTTCTCAATAGTTAGGATAAGTTGAGTCATAAACACATGAAATGGATAGAGTCCATCCAAGCATACACTTTTAAAATCAAGAAAAAGAAAGGGGTGAGGAATAAGGTGACAAATGCTTTGAGTAGGAGGGTGATGATAGTGCAAGAAATTCAGTTACAGAGTGTAGGGGTTGAGTCTCTTAAATCCATGTATGGAGGAGATGAGGAATTTCATGAAATTTATAGGGTATGTACAAAGTTGTCTAACTAATCCAATGTTGAATATTTAGAGTATTCAGTCTAGGAGGGTCTATTGTTTAAAGGAATCCAATTATGTGTTCCAAGGTGTTCAATGAGGGAGAAAATCATCAAGGAAAAGCACCATGGGAGTTTGAGTGGCCACTTGGCCTTGACAAGACTTTGGAATAGGCGAGGAGGTACTATTACTAGCCTAAAATTCAGACATATATCAGAAAGTTTGCATAAATTTGTGTGGTGTGTCAAAGGGCTAAGGGAGTTACCACTAATGCAGGTTTGTACCAACCATTACCCATTCCTAGCAGACCATGGGACAATATAAGCATGGATTTTGTGATGGGGCTTCCAAGGATGTAGAAAGGGTATGGAAGTGTATTTGTTGTGGTTGATAGATTCAACAAGATGGCTCACTTTTTACCATGAAAGAGCACTAATGATGCTTCCTATATTGCAGACATCTTCTTCAGAGAAGCGGTAACAATTCATGGACTCTCTTCTAATATTGTGTCAGATAGAGATTTAAAGTTTGTAAGTCATTTTTGGAGGACCCTATGGAGATAGTTGGGCACAAAATTAGCCTTGATTTCTTCCTATCACTCACAGATAGATGGGAAAACTAAAGTGGTTAATAGGTCTCTTGGGAACCTATTAAGATGCTTAACCAAACAACATGGCAAAACTTAGGATGAAATTATTCAACAGGAAGAATTTTCTTATAATGCTTCAGTTAATAGGAGCACCAAAAAATTCCTTTTCAAATAGTTTATGGGATGGATCCTAGAGGGATCTTGGAGCTTAGGGAGTTGGCTAATGAAGGAAGAATCAGTGCAAAAGGGGAAAACTTTGCAGAATCAATCAAGGAGATTCATGATCAAGTCATGGATACACTTGAAAAGAATGCTATGAAATACAAGGTTCAAGCAGACAAGATGATGAGGGATGTGAAATACAAAGTGGGGGATCTGGTATGGGAATATTTAAAAAAAGAGAGGTTTCCTAAAGGCAAGTATACAAAGTTATGATGAAGAAAATAAGACCTTGTAAAATTGTTCATAAATCTTCACCTAATGTATATGAAATAGAACTACCCCTTGACATAGGAATTTCACTAATTTTTAATGCTAAAAATCTTATGCCATATAAGGGTGATGTAATTGCAGGTGATTAGATAGATCTACATATAGAGGAGGATTTTGAGTGGCTAAAGGATCTTCCACCTAGCCAACCTATGCATTTGGAATTCATCTTGGACACTAAGGTAGTCAAGAAGACAAGGAGGAATGTGTACAAATATTACTTCATAAAATGGAAGGGGTTACCAACATCTGAAGTAGTGTGGATGGATGAACAAGATATAAAGAAGCATGTCACTAGTTTGCAGGACCTCATCTCAAGTGGATCTTGAGATCTTTCTACTCAGGGAGTATGGTGTAGAATAACCTAAGAAAACCAAGGAGATTATGGAGGCAAATGAGATATTATGAGTAAATATACATGTAATAAGTTCCTATGGACCATTGGAGAACTTACTAGGATGATTTAGACCCACTTGTAAGGCCATTGACCTTGATAGGCACTTATAAGCCTACTTGGTGGTGCAGACCACCTCCCATTTTGATGTGTTAGTGTGTTTTAAGGTTGTAATAGGTTTTTTTGTGTGGATTGGAATAAGATCCAATAGGTTGGATATAATGTTGATCAAGTTCATGTTTGTAAGAGCCAAGAGTGCTCATTAGGTGTTTTATGGCCATTTTGACCTAGAAAGACAAAATGTGTTATTTTTGGGTATCTTGAGTTTAGGATGTGTCTTGGGATCCTACATGTCCTATTTTTGGTCATAGAAGTAAATCATGACCATAAAGTTGACAAAATAAGTCAAATTGCTCAAAATGTAAAAGTTGCTCGAGCCAATTTTGCAACTTCTTGACAAGAAGTTGCAAAATCAAGTTAGAGCGGTTGTAACGGATCATGCTCGGTATATGAGCTTGGATTTTATGTTTTTGGAAGGTTAATGAAGTTTTGAATTGCAGAATTGGTTTTTGGTACTACTATACGGATGCTTGTGACTTTATTCTTGTGATTCACAGAGATTTCTTCTTTCTATATAGTCATGTATAGATTAGGAAAGGAGATCAGACCCCATGGGGGTGTAGAGTTTTAAAATAGCTTTCTTTTTCATACTTTAGGTTGCTTTTAAGTTCTAGGAGTAGAGAGTTGCATTAATTTTAAAGTCACTGGTCTGCAAGTGACATTCACAGTGTTGCAGAGTTAGAAATGGCTCTAACCTAAGAACCCACTGGTGGAATTTACTAAAACCATGGGGGAAGTAGGGTTAGAGTCTATAAATAGGGTTTTTATTTTCATTTTTTGTTGTTGCAATGGATTTCCTAGACCAAATGGGAAGCCCTATGACTGACTATTGAATATAGGTGAGCCTGGACAGGGTGAAGAAGGATTTGGTTCGAGCACCCATGATCTTGGTGAAAAGACTTAGAGGCATTTTGAGAAGCCATAGATAGTATCCTTGAAGGATTCAAAGGTGGGAGTAGTTGAAACAAAGTTTAGAGATCAATTTGGAGACAATTGGTGAAGACTAGTCCAGAGGCCTAATTAATAGGCTGAAAACTAGGGCCTGATATAAACTAGGGTTGTGGGTGCATCTAGGAGCTAATATTTTGGATTCTGATAGGGTTGATATACACCTTGAATATTTTAAAGGTTTTCTATGGGGTTTTTTGGAGGATTTGGGAGCAATAGCCCCAAAATAGTGAAATTAGACCTACTAGGAAACAAGCCAATTAGGCCTCCTAGTGAATTTGATGCCAAATGAATTGGTAAATAGTCCACAAGTGTGGTAAAGGTTTCTAAATAACTATGAATGGGCCAAGAACATAGACAAGAGACTAAGTGAATGAATCTGAAGATCCTAAGAAGGGGTTTGGGATTCTAGGAGGAATTCTAGTGAAGAAGTCTAGGTAATTGAAGAACTAGTTGGACTAGTGGTGCCTAGAAGTGTTTGAATATTCAACAACTCAACTATACCTTGGAGGAGAAGTTGATAGTGAGGATCTTGGAGATCCAAATTGGAGAAGATCACAAGGAGAACTAATCATTGGATGATTAGAAGAGATTAGGAGTACTTTGGGGAAAGAAATCACTATAGCCCTAAACCCTTTGCATCAGAGTGGTATCAGAGCCATAATTTAAATGTTTGGTGTATGTCTAAAGAAGTAGGAAGCCATGAGGTTGAAAACATGCAACCTAAGGTAATGAGTAAGGATTCCATAGTGGAATTGGTCCAAGAACTATTGTCAAAAGCAAACTTGATAGAGACAAAGAGTAAAAAGAAGATCACTGAATGGGGAGATGAGAGTGATGAAGATAATGAAAGTTAGTCAGAAGAGACATCTAACAAAGGTAAGGAACCTGAGATGGATATAGATCAAAAGGTATTCTTGGATTCCTTTAAGTCTATTAACAAGGACAGTATGGAGCATATACCATACTATTGTGGTAGCTTGAATGGTGAGGAGTTACTGGATTGGCTAGAGGCCATAGACAACCAGTTTGATTAAAAGGAAGTATCAGAGGAGAAGAAAGTTAGCTATGCCAAAGATAGAATCAAAGGATCTGCATTGGTGTGGTGGAACATGATGTAGGATGATAGGGTAACAAATGGAAATAAGAATATAGTTTTTTAGGAGAGGGTGAAGATCAGACCGAGGGCACAATTCTTTCCTTTTGACTATGAGATTCAGATGTATCAAAAGTTGCAGAACTTAAGAAAAAAGGAGATGAAAGTGAGTGCTTACACTGAGGAGTTCCAAAAATTGAGCCTAAGGGATAGAAGATAAGAAGAATAAATGGAGAAGGTAGCAAGGTATCTCCATGGTTTAAAATAAGGGATACAAGATGAAATTAGCATGATGATACCTGACAGTATGCACAAGTGTTTTCAGATAGCCTTGAGAGCATAGGAGAATGCTAGAAGGAGGAATGACTTCCATCAAAGTGGAAGGGGTGGTAACAATAATAGAGGATTCAGAGGTAGGAGTAATTTTGGTGGAGGACAAAACCCAAATAAACTAGAGGAGAATCAGTCTATGGATAACAGTGGAGGTAATCAGTTCAAAGGATCTTTTCAAAGAGGGGGATACAGAGGAAGATGACCACAAAGAGGTATATTTTATTCTCAAGGAAGATATTGTATGCAATGAAAGTATACCTGCAAGGAACAACGCTAAAACATGCAAACACCAAGATTAATCATTAGAAACAAGATTCAAAGGGTTAGCATATTCAAAGTGAAATCCAAAACAAAGACTTTCACCACAACCTCCATTGAGCTAAACAAGGGCACCCAATGCCTTGTTGATTTGCTCTTAGAGATTATTGTGGGTGTGCTCTCCCAACACAATATGTGTAAATCCCACTATTTGATTAAAGATGCAAACTAATTGATTGAGATG
>MU225325.1:6067660-6077797 GCA_018584345.1 Thuja plicata | reverse complement strand
AAGACAAGTGTCTGAAGAGCTGATCAATCAAACCAAGAAGCAATAGAACCAACAGGTGAACCCCCCCATAATGCTGAACTGGGAGAGGTGACAGGAACACTGAAATGCAGTACCAAAAACAGCTGCAAAAGAAGAACCAGGAACACCAACAGTGCAACAGAAGCACACACACAGGATAAAGAGCGGTGTCATAGACACACTACATGGGCTAATGTCATGGAAGGTACGCTCACTTGACAAAAGTGGATGCGCCTAAAGCGGCAAATGCATCATAACCCCCCCATGGCACTTTATAACACAGTGCGAGTACATCAACCAAACAAGGTGTACAAGATCCAAGAATGCAGAAGAAGGCACTTTATCTCAGTGTGTTTATAGAACAAAATGCAACAGAAGAGCATGCAAGCTCAGATGTCAGAAAGAAGAGTGAACTATGAACTCAGAAGAAGAGATCCCTGGACCTGTAGAACCAAGCACTCCACCAAAGGGCATAAACTGCCAAATGCAGATGAGTGGAAACCCAGAGTAGAATCTAGAAAAATAACCTCTGCCACTGAATAGCACACTGAACCAGCTTTCCGACGATATCTTGTTTGCTAAAAAAGGAGTCCGGATGAGCCAGATATGACTCCCGAAAGGCAAAAAAAGACATCAGACTTCAACAGAAAAAAATGCTATTGAAATGGTAGAACCAAAAACCATAACCTCCACCATCGGAAAGAGCACAGAAAGAGCTTTCCAACAGTATATGGAAGTCAGAAAAAGACCCCCGTATGCTCCCTGTAGAGTGAAAAATGTCCAGGTACCCCCAAAAAGCCAAAAAAAGGCCAAAACAGAGCCCCAAGGGCTAAAGAATTTGGGCCCCCGGGCACATGGGGTGCATCGGGGGCTGGGCCGCAGCCCCTGGTCACCATATGACCTGCGTCTTAACCAAAAATGGCCCGCGGGTTTAAAAAATCCACCGGGCGGAGCCCGAGCGGCGCGCGGCCGGAGGAGTGGCAGCGCGGTGGCGCAGACAGGCGCTAGGTGGCGGGGAACGTGGAGCGTTGTAGAACGGAGCTAGGGAGGGCGGAGCCAGGGCGGCAGTGCCGCTGCGCGGTGGGTGGAGGGCGCCCGGAGCGGCGGAGCCCGCAGTAAACTGCGGTGGTGGCCGGAGCACTGAGCGGAGAGGCCGGCGGGGGCGGCTGAGGGCCGCGGAGCCCCAGCAGACCGCGGGTGGCGCGGTGCCCGCTGTGCGGAGCGCGGGCAGCGCTGAGATGAAAACACTGTGCGCGGAGTGCCAACGCACAAAAAACCTTAAAAATCAAGGTTTTTTTTTAATTTTTTCTAGTTTTCCGTGTCCGTACGGCCCTGGGAGGCCGAAAAAAATTTGCCAGAGGCCCCGGTGTCCAAATCAGACAAGCTTCATATGGATTCTAGGGTTTTTGGGTCTTCTAGATGCAATGGCAGTGTCCATTTGGGCCCAAAGTGCCTCAAAAAATAGAGACCCCCCAAAACCACAAAAAAGAGCCAAAAAAGCCTGGTGAGCTTCAAACCCTCGAACGCTTCCAAAAAAACTTGAACAGCCGGCAGCAAGATGACTCTGATACCATGTTAGGTTTGCTGAACTGCAAATCTTTCCAAGAACACCTGCATGCAAAGACTGCTACAAGAATGAAGACAGAAGAGAGAAACAGCTATGGCGGCCAATAGGCCAGAGACTGCAAATCCATTGTGACAGAAAAAAGCTTCTATTAACACAATAATGAATTACAAAATGATCTCCTTATGAAATACAAAGTGGTGAATCCTTATAAAGGATACCAAAACCCTAAAAGGGAAACTACTAGGAAATGGAAACTTTCCTAAGTCTAACTTAAGAAAAGAGTAGATAAACTAATAATTAACTAATTTAATTATTAGTAATACTCGACTACTCTAACACTTGTTACAGGAGTAACAATAACCATTAAAAGGTCTTACTTCTTTACAATCTCTTTCCAAGTGTCCATGCTTGTTACAAGCATAACAAGTTCTATTAACTTGCTTGAGTTCATCTTTAGGTGGTTCAGTTTTAACCTCTATAGTATTCTTTTCTTCAGTGGATGTCTCTTGTGATTTCTTCCTTTCTTGTATTTGGTTGATTTCAATTTGAGCTACACTATATCCCATACCAGTGGTATCACCTTTTAGCTTTTGTGCATGAAGCTGTGATTGAATTAGATTAGAACTTGTGTGTAGTTTATCAATCTTATCTTTTGCTCCTGATAATTCAAATTCTATCCTTTTTTTGATGTCTTCCAACTCTAATGTTTTCATATTAGCTTGCATGAGTTCTTCATCTAACCGTTTACTTTCTTTGGTCTTCTCTTCAATGGTTGTTAAGCTATCTGTAAGTTGTTCATTCAAATCTTCAATTTTGTCTTTTAAGGACATGTTCTCTTCATTCATCTTCTTGACCATTTTTCCCAAATCATTGGTAGAGAAATCTTTCAGATCTTTCCTTAATTTCTTGACAAGCATTTGAGAGCCATCAAATTTTAGTTTTAGTTCTTCATTTTCTTTTTCAGATCTGTCTGGATCTTCAAGGGATGCTTCAAGAATCTTTTTTAGATGTTTTGCTTCTGCTGAATCCACGATCTCCTCAAGTGGTTAAACTTTCTTTCAGAGGACCAGAGCTCTGATACCAATTGTTAGAAACACTGAGAGGGGGGGGGGGGTGAATCAGTGTTTGTCTATTTATTCTATTTCAGAAACTTTAAACATAAACCAAATATATATCAATTGAATCTTAACACAAGAACACATTACACATGATATGATTATGGGGAAACCTTGATCATAGGAAAGCCCCGTTGGGAATTAGTACCCACAAATATTGCACTAGTATAGTGAACCTGTTAAAGTTCCTTTTCCCTGTTAGGAGAAGTCTTTACAATGCAAGTACAATGACCTGGTTAAGGGTCTGACCTTGTTAGGATCCTTTTACAACTAACCCTATTAGGGGTGAGGACTCACTATCCAAAAAGTTCACTGCTCAATAGGATGAAGGCTGCAACCTTCTGATAGTTGATATACACTATATCAAAAAGGTGAACTGCTGCATATGACACAATTGTCTGATCAGTTCCGTTTATGCACTGATGCTCTTATAATCCTAATTTCTTTATCTCATTCTGACATCTTATCATGTTCCTTTATATTTCTATTCTCCTTATTTCGATGACACTTCTTAATACAACTTTGCATGTTATATATATATATATATGTGTGTGTGTGTGTGTGTGTGTGTGTGTGTGTGTGTGTCCATGCCTGAATAGACACGACTATAAACAAGACCTTAGTTGGCTTAAAAACAACATTCACAACACTTCCAAACAAATTGGCTCAAGCGTATCTACAATAATGTTTAATACATGATTACAAACTTATTACAATAGGTGCTTAGCCTTTACAAAACAAAAGATTACACGCTAATCATAAAACTGAAGTCGATTCATACTCTGGTTTCTGGACTGCTAGTGTACTTGTTCTTTCTGTAACTTATTTGTACTGACATTTTGTACCATGTCTGTATAGGGTAAGCATAAAAACATATCATAGAGCTTATTTATGAAGGCGCTTAGTCTGAATCGGTTGTACGCACGTGCGTTGGTGCTCTGATCATCTAAATATCTTTGTTTTGTCTTGTCTTCTATACTTAATCAATTTCCACTTCAAAGTTTGCTGTCAAAACTTCATATGACTTTGTTGTCATAATGACAACACAAAATAAGTCATATACTCCCTGGGAGTCAACTTGCCAACACAATAGTCATAGTTCCATATTTATTTCTTATCTCACATCCATATTATTTGAAAACAAGCTTATATCCATTTTCACACATAAGTCAAAAACTCAAGAGATTATGATTCAAACCCTTCACATAGTAAACATTTTTAGTATCATGCTTGCCATCAAAACTAATAGAAGCAATTCCAACTATCCTTGCTTCTTGATCACCTCCAAATATAACTATACATTCATCATACTTTTCAAGTTTTAGAAAATTAAATTTATATCTAGTCATGTGATTAGAACATTCACTATTGATAATCCATTCATCTCTGTTTCTTCTAACATATAAAGCATAAGTTAAAATATCTTCAGCTTTAGTATATACTTTTGGATTCGTGTTAGAATAATTAAGAATATATTCTTTAATTTCTAGAAATAAACATTGATTATGTTTATCATAATCAAATTCATCATCATAAATAATTGCATATTCTCTAACACTATGATTTCCTATTGAACCTTCCTTTCTTTCCTTATTCATTTGATTTGCAATTCTGTCAGGACATCTAGATGCATAATAACCTATCTTTCCACAAATGTCACATTTGAGGGTTAAATTGAATTTATATTTTCTAGTTCGTTTCTTCATTATTCTTACAAAGTTTGTATCAATCTCATCAAAATATTCTTCTTATGAATCTTTATCCTTTCCTAATTTCGTAGTCTTGAATGTAGTTTCTGTCCTTGTGCTAATAGTGCTAAATTATCTCGTATAAAAAGTAAGTAAAGATCCATAGACCTTTTCTCTGGTATACTAGTTCAAATTTTGTGATTTTTCTATAGCTAAGACCTTATAACTATATGGTTTGGTAAGATTTATACATACCTTTTCTACACCATTTTATTCTAGATTCCACCAAGACTTATGATCTCATTCACCACATCATCAATATTCTATAGGTAAGTACTTATATTTTCATCCTCTTCCATCCACAAGCTTTCATACTTGGCTTTAGCATCCTACAACTTAGCTTGTTTGCCTATATCATTTATTTCATAGAAAATTCTTAACTTTTCCCAAACTTCATGAGTAGTTTTCAAAGATATAACTTTAGTTAATTCAACTTTTGATAAGGCACTAAAAATTGCACACATTGCTCTTTCATTGTCTTCATATGTCTCAATTTCATCTGAATTATTCAGACCATTTTCTGGTTTCACATAATTTTTTTCAACAACCTTTTAGGTCTTGTAACTTAGAGAGACCAAGTATCCTTGCATATGCGCTTTCTAGTAAGCATATTCATATCCATCAAATTTAGATAATGCTAGTTTGTGTGCTATCAAGATCTTCTTGAGAGGTTAATCTTTTCTCCAAGGAACCACAAATCTGGTAACAATTTTTGAATGGGAAAGACAACTAAGAGGGGGGGAGGGAATCATTTGTCCACTAATTATAACTTTAAAAACCTTTAATCAGTTCCTTTAAACTTACATCAAACTTTGAATTATCAAAAGATATGAACATAAAATCACAACAACCATAAACACATGAAACACCAGATTTACATGAAAACTCTGTAAAGGGAAAAACCATGGATAATATTATTTTTAAATATATGAACACTGATTAATGTGTATTACAAGAAAGACTCACTACCAAAGGGTTCACTTCTCAAAGAAGGCTCACTGCCCAGATGAAGAAGGGTAAGAGAGAATAGATCCAACGCTGATATATATAACCACAACACAACTAAAATATCTATAGTCACCTTTGGCTAACTACTTTTGGTAGCTAACACGTTGAAGTACACACTTCTCTACACCACAATACATACTTAACTTATGCAATCAGGGAGACATATCCTCTTTCATGCATCCTCAACACACATACATATACTTGGACAAATTTCTCACAAATACAAAAATATGCCACACATGCCACTCATGTCACACTGAAATAATAATGATTTATCCTTTATATATATCAATCCTTAATTGCAAAGTCTCCCCCTCTCGGCCAATCAAGTAGCCAAACACAATTTTGAATTAGGTTGGCACTAAACATTCCCACGGCGTGGAGGAATGAGAAATGAACCAACACACACTATTAATGAGACCAAAAATAGAATCATACATGTTACATATATTCTTGCATACACTAAGACAATAAGTGAAGTGTCAACACCTAAGGTTGGGCAAACCTAGAGTAGAAATACCGTGAAATTTGAAACCACCTCTTTGAATCCCAAAATCTCATGCGAAATGAAATGAATGAACCTAATGATATTATCATCTTATTACCAAAATACAACTATAAAAAATCATTATGCAGAGAAATGTATAGCACACATTTCAAATATATAATACTATTAGTCAGAGTCACACTCAGACAAATATCAAATTCATTGCACTGTGTTCCAAACTATAAAAACTTGAATTCAACACCTCCAAACTGTATTCAACAACATATAAAAGTCTCACCAAAATATTTTCAACATAAAAAAAATATGTAGAGCAAAGTCCACGTCAATACTACATAAAAATATATTAACATTAATGGATAAGTATGTTCAGATCAATAAAAATCATAAAAAAAAACCATACTGAATTACTGCTTGTCTAAACTCACTCATTCTGCTCAATACTACAACACACATGGTTATCTTTTTCTCTATTTATTATCTCCATTATCTTTCACTATGGCATGAGCTATCCATGATCTCTGAGTTTCTTCCATGCTTCTCTGGACAAAGTGTATCAAATTCACCTTCGACTCTACAAACCTTCACAAAAAATTTAGTGAAAGGTATAACATGTCATAAACAAAATTATTCATCTCATTATGTAGATCACATTCACCTCTCCATTGAATTTAGGGGATAGGTAATGATTTCCATGAAAAGATCCCCATTAGGTCAATGACCTAACCAAATTTTCGATGAAATTTCTACACCAAAAACTAGTGTGATATTCCACGTAGCATCAATTTATTCTTTTGTATCCCATGTCTTTCTCATTTCCTTTCTAACTTCCTTAGCATCAATAATTCTCTTTCACTTAACTTTTTTTTTTCATTGTTCTTATCTACCGAACCTCTTGCATTATTGTACATGCAATTTATTGCAATATGACTAGAATTTTTGCAATTATAACATGTCACATTTTTATACCTTATGTTCGTTGGATTTTTCCTCAATCTACATTGCTTCATAATAAGTCCAAATTTATTGCAATTGTAACAAGTTATCTTCCTCTACTTCATGTAATTTTTCTCCTTTGATATGCATTCATTTGATTTATGTCCATACTTGTAGCAAGTGAAATAATAACCAGAAAATGGTTTAGCATCGGGTCTTCTTATACACTCCTTTTCTCTATGCCCAAATTTTTTACATGTAAAGCATCTTCCATTGAAATCAGGTTTTCTCATAGGTGTCTTATTAGGTTCTTTAATTAGATTCTCTAGTGGATTGACTTTCTCTTCTGATCCTAAACTTTCTACTTTCTCAAATCCAAGTCTATGAGTCTCTCCTTTAGGTCTTTTTCTCTCAAGTTGTTCATCAAGATTCACAGAAATATATTTTAACTTTTCTTTGAATTCATTTTATGTTGCAATTTTGCTCCAATGAGCTTCATTAACTCTTTCAAGATCTTTCTCATTATGTCTGGATTCTTTAAGATTAATTCACAACTATCCAACTTCACCATTCAGTTTGTAACACTCTTCTATCTTATCCATCAAGGTTTGTTCAAGATTATTCTTAGCTTAAATCTCTTTAGTCATCTTCATTACCACAACTTTTAATTCATGTTTCATATTATCTCTATCTTTAGTGATTTGTTCACATTCATTTGATTTGTCTTTCAATGCCTTTGAATCATATTTATGTTGCAACTGATCAATGAGGTCTTTCTTCTTATCTCTAGGTTTGTTCAATTTTTCCTTCAAGTTCTCCATAAAACTTTCAGCATCCTTAAGATTCTTTTCCAACACATAACTATGAGAATTAGATTTGTCAAGATCATCAATCACAACCAAGAGCTACTTCTGAGCACTACTAGAAACTGTCAAATCTTCCATCAGGACCTTCCTCAAGATGTTAGAATTATTCGAGGGACCAAATCTATGATACCAATTGTTAGGATTGAGTAATACTAAGAGGTGGGGGGGGGGGGGGGAATCAGTATTATAAATTTNAGGGGGGGGGGGGGGGGGGTGAATCAGTATTATAAATTTTAATCATCTCTTAATTTGATTGTACAACCATAAACTGCAAGTAATAGACAATAAACAACTAAAAAGTAAACAAAGCATCCACAACATCATAACACCATGTTTTTTGTATGGAAACCTAGTTAAGGGAAAAACCACGATGGTGATGGAGCCCACTAGTATTACTTATGCATAACTAAGTTACCCTTTTAGGGATGAAAGTACAATAAGGGAATGCACATGCATTCAGGCTTATAGCCTAGAGCTCACTAATCAATATACAAAACATGTATACAACCTTTAGAGGCTTACTTCCATACAAAAATATTCATCCAAAAAAGGTGAACTGAGAAACAACATCACAATGCTAATACCATTCCAATGATTACTTATTTGATTATCAATCCTCTGATCACTGATCCATTAGTCACATATAACATATAGAAATCATATTGAACCATCACATCTCTCTTATATATCAACTGTTTCTTAACACTTTTGTCCATAAGAACAAAATGAGTAGTGTGTAGTGTGTTGGCCAAATAACTTATCAATTCTCTATGCTAACCCAAATCATAGCGTGTATGTCATGTACTATGTCATCTCTAACTCCTCCATCAATCAAACTGATTATACCATCAATCCAATAGGATCATTGCACAATCTAGTGATCAATTATCTTTGTCTCTGCCACGAACCTGTTAACTCGATACTCAACAAATTATAACTCCATCAAAGATCAACATCAAAAAATGTGATCATAGACATAGGTATTAATATAATGAATCATCTCCTAAAATCACACATCCAAATTCTATCATGTGTGTCCGTACCTATCTAAATACCAAAACTGTATCAATGTGCCAGTAATTCTGGACTTAGGCAATTTTACATTCTATCCTTCAATATCACAAAATTTTGTCAGAAAATCATCTACAAGATGTGTAGTTTCCATCAATGACAATATGCAATCTCTCCATTAGTGTCTCTTACCAATAACCTATTCATATTTCAGGGTAGTTATCACAACCAAAAGTAAGCCTACCTGTAGTGAGCACAACCAAAAGTGATCCTTTGTAAAAATCACCTTAACCGATGTCACCCTAAGAGGTGTTTCATTTCATGAGAAATAGATTCTTCATGGTTTTTCCCAGTTTGGGTTTCCACATAAATCTTGGTTTTCTTTGTGTCGGTGTTTCTTTGTTTCATGTTTATATTTACTGTGAATGTTTAATGTTTTAATGTGCTTAACCAATAGCTCATAATTTTTGGTTTAAGGTAAATAGGTTTTAAAGGGACCCAAAACCCTTTATACACAAAATTTTCTTACATAATCAAATAAAGCATTGAAAAAGCAGAAATAGAACTAAAAAATGGCTACAATAGAGAGAAAACCATACTAACCAACAACCAAGAATTAGAAAAAAATGAAAGAATTGATCAAACTCAATTCTGCACAACCCAAGAAGAACCTGTTAGCCAATAACCTATTACAAGAAAAGAAGAAAATGGAGATAGAAGGAAAATGCTCTCAGAATGTGAAAAATGCATAAGAGATCATCGAAAAAGTACAAGGCTCAACCTTATAAAAGGTGAGAAAGAAACCCTAAAGGAAAAAGCTAGGTTGCACATTATTAATTAATAATTAATTAATAATGTACCTAAGTGAAGCTTAAGTAACTAGAGTAATATAAACTTATATAATTAAATCGATATGATTTAATTAATAAGTATAAAGTGATAATACTCTAACACCCCCCTTAAGTTGAACGCAGGGAGAAAGCTGACCTAGCAAAAACTAAGAAAGCAAGAAATGGGTCCCGGCAACAAGGCCTGATCAGGTACCCAGTACAAGGAAATCTCTGTAAACTGGAGACAAAGGACAAAACCCAGTGGGAAAAACTCCTATCCAAAAAGAGATATAAAAGCAAGCAAAGACAAAAGGAATGACTTCAAGAGACTCTCTCAAAGCCAGTAGTACAATGCGTGCTGCCAACCCCCCCGTGAGAGAGGGTCAAGCCTCCAAAGCCCCCCGGGAATGAAAGAACCCCTGGATCAATGAAAAAACCACCATGACTCCAATGCAAAGGAGTGAAAGGAAGTGGGCACTGAAGAGGTGACCTCAAAAGATGAGGTGTCACTGGAAGGCTGAGCTGATGCTCAA
>MU225325.1:6050987-6065144 GCA_018584345.1 Thuja plicata | reverse complement strand
ATCCAACCAAAAAATACGGCTGAAAGATGAAACCCTTGAAGCTCCAAAAAAATCTTCAAATCAGGAACAGGCGGCCACAGATCTGAGCTCTGATACCATGAAAGAATTGATCAAACTCAATTCTACATAACCTACGAAGAACCTGTTAGCCAATAACTTTTTACAAGAAAAGAAGAAAATGGAGACAGAAGGAAAATGCTCTCAGAATGTGAAAAATGCATAAGAGATCATCGAAAAAGTACAAGGCTCAACCTTATAAAAGGTGAGAAAGAAACCCTAAAGGAAAAATCTAGGTTGCACATTATTAATTAATAATTAATTAATAATGTACCTAAGTGAAGCTTAAGTAACTAGAGTAATATAAACTTATATAATTAAATCGATATGATTTAATTAATAAGTATAAAGTGATAATACTCTAACAAAAAATACAATGACAATGAGAAAACTAGCAACACTAGATGAGGAACACTAGCTAGGCCAAGTTCTTGAGAGTCTCTGCCATTTTAGTTTCCAGTTGGTTCATGTTAAGAGATGCTTTCTTAAGGTCCTGCAAATCAAGAGAAGTAGGCTGAGATTTTTTATTCAAATTCCCTCTAGTCTTTTTGCTAGGCCAAAAATCCCCTTGGTCTTTGTCATTGTCAGCATCAACATCCACCACCATTTTCTTCTGATGCACTCTATCTATATTGTCCATCAGAAGCCTCATAGTATCTATAGTATTCTTGATAATCTCAAGGCTGTGATTCATAATTGTTGGGAGAGAAACTTGAATATTCTTGGAACCCTCCTCAATCTTGGAAAACCTAGCCCCACAATTTTCCTTAAGATTCTCAATGGATTCAAGGGTTCTTTTAAGACAATCAAAAATCAAAAATTATTCACCTCGGTCTACTAGACATAGACACTATGTTAGCCCTCAACAAAAGGACATTAGTCAGTATTCTTACTCTACACCATAGATTCCATAATCTCCACATTACTTCCCGTGACCCTTTTCTCAATTTTCAACTCCTTAATTTGATGAAAACACCATTTAAACATACTAAAGGATTCAAGGGAATTATCACTAGCCAAACCAAGTACATCTAAAAATTGCTCACATTTAGCACCAAGGAGTTAAAAATTAAGGTTCTTAGGAGATATAGAAACATCCACACCCTCATCCCCATAAATGTGCTCATTGGAAGCAAGGGAATTGATAGGAAGATATTGACCAGGGCTAGGAGGGGGATGCATAGTCATCTCCAGATTATTAATCATACATTTACCTTTACCCTTAACAACACCTGAAGAATCTAGAGGGGGAGGGGGTGAATTACCCATGTCCTCTATTTTAGCAGCGGAGTTGTAAGAGGAAGAAACCACTCTCTTCCTCTTACCCTTCATTTTTGGAGTTGGACTTTTGATAGTATGTTTAGCCTCCTTCTTAGTCTTTTTAATAGGGTCAAAATCCTCCTCTTCAGTATCAATATACTCATCCTCATCTGATTCCCCACTAGTCTTACCAGTGCTTGTATCATCCCCCTTAGACACATGAACAAAAGAAGAAGGAGAAGGGAGGGACTTGAAATGGTTGTTAATCAAAACAAGTAAACTTGGATGTAAAATGGGGTACTTCTTAGGGTCTTCCATATGGTCATTAATACTTTTAGAAAGAGAGAAAAGAAGATAATAGGGAATAGAAACCCTAGTATGATATCTAAAATGGCTCAATAGGATAATTTAGTGGTCAAAATCCCTTGTGAAATGACCATCCAACATGAGGTATTCTATAATAAAATTCAAAACCTACCTCCAGGTGTCCTTGATAATGCTAGTGTTGTAGAAACTCTATTTCTTGTGTTCAAAATTGTCATGCTCCTCCTTTGTCTTAAGAAACTTCTGCACAACAATATCTAAATGCTTGTGGTCCCTATAGAATTTCATGCCATTTGAGGAAAAACTCGTAACCTTTGTGATCAACTTCTCATCCACCATAACCTTCCTCCCATGTAGAAAAATGGACCCATCATTCTAGTGCTCCATGAAATGTTGGATTACTTTCTTATTCGAACCATGCAATCTCTTAAGATACAGAACAAGCCCACTCTTCTTCAGAATTTTCCATATGATAGGATTCTTCTTCCATTTTCTACAGTCAATGGGCTCCACTCTGCGTCTGTCTCCTCCCATACTCACAAAAAAATCACTCTAGAACATAGTAATAGATAAGAAAAAAGGAAAATAACCAAAATAGAAAAGCTAGGTGGAGGCCAACCTTTCCCAGGAAGTGTGCGAGTAATAATGACACCATGCCATTTTGAGATCATCAACATTTAAAATGATTCTGGTAAGGGTGTACTTTGAAGTGGAGAATATGCCATGCTTCTTAGTGATGGGGGGTATCATAATTGCAAGATAATAAGTTTTGGACCCTTCCCACTAGTGATGTCATGCCGAATGAGAGATGAAATGTCAGCTTCCAGCCTGTCCCCTTCATTCCATGTTAGACTTCCATCACTTAGGACACCCTTATTCACATAGTAATTGACTACCATATTAGCCTCCCTATAAGCATGGGAAATAATACAATTTTCAAATGATGCAATTTTTTCCTTAGCCAAATTAATCCATTTTTCAATGGTCCATGAAGGTTGACTCTTTCCCTTGAAACATTGAATTGTATTCTTAGAATCCCCTTCCACCCAAACAAGATTCACGTTGTGTTTTCGGGCCAAACTAAGACCCTGGAACACACCAATCGATTTGGAAACATGGTTTGTTTGACACCTCAAGGGGAATGCCATTTCTATAATAAGATTTCAATTTTAATCTCTTATCACTCCCCACACCCAAGAGACTGAAGGTTACCCTTGGCCGCCCTATCAAATTGGATTTTGACCCATTCAGTAGAAGGAAAAATCCAAATACAACTCTCCTTGTTCTTCCTTTCTTTAGTCAAAGTAGTGGAGATGTCCATTTGAACATGCTAGACCTCAAAAACTCTGTAATCATAGTCTGTGCACCTAAGATTTCCCTTATCTTTATTGAGAATGTTCAGAATATTAAGATTTTCCTTTATAGCTCTTAAATTTTTACTGAAAATAATATTAATAGTAAGATACATCTCTCTAAAAATGTAGTTTCTACATTCCTTCTAGACACCCAAGCCGCATGTGGGAAAATATATGTTCCAATAGATCAGAAGTTGTTATTATGGTTGTTTACATGTTTACCGACAGTGCAATTTTTTTTTAAAGTGTGTTGGAGTAAATGATTCACACCCCCCCTCAGTTATTCAACCTTTTCAACATGAAGCTTTTGATCCTTTATCATCTTTCAATTAAACTTATTTATGAACAAAATTATTGCAAATATAACAACCATTAAAAGATACGTACCTTTGAGCATTGAATTGTCTTATCAGAGCTCTTCTTGTGGATATAATCTATTTTATGACCTTGCTTGTTACTTTAACCTTTGCATCTTCTTCAATTTCCTTCTCTTTGCCTTTGTCCTTATTATTTGAGAATTCACCAGTAAGCCCTAATCCTTCCTCCTCTTTGTGAATTTTCTGTATTTCTAATAACTGATCCAAAATGATATTTCTTTCACAGAATTTTGGTTATGATCTCAACCTTTTTAATTCCATTTCTAGTTTCTCATTTTGTCCTAAAATCTTCTTGATAATCTCCTTGAAATTTTCTTTAGTTTCTTTCCATTCTTCCATTGCAACTTCCAATTCTGCTCTAGCTATCCAATAACTTTTCATCTTATTCCTCAACCCATATCTGATAAGTTCCTCAGAATGCATCTTTTCATTCAGCTTCTTTTCTAGGTTTTCTACTCTTTCCTTTGATTCCTTTAGATCTCCTTCTAGGTCTACAAATTTTTCTTTTGAATCCAATTACTGACTGACTTCTTTATGTCTTTCTTTGAATTTCCTGATTTGATCTCTTAATTTTGTGATACATGCATCTGCTTCCTTCAAATTCTCTTTCATCTCTTCATTCTCTGATTTGGAACCTTCAATTCCACTCATCATGATTTTCTAATCCTCTTCTATGTAGCATCCTCCTTCCATCTATTCAAACATCCAAGATCTCCCTCAAGCGGTTAAGCTCTATCTGCAAGGGACCAAGCTATGCTACCAATTATTGAACATGACAAATAATTGAGAGGTGGTTGAATCAATTATTCCCACACACTTTAATTTTTTTTTACTTTGTCGATAAATTCAGAAAAAACAACAATGTCAAATTTTGATCTATCTGTTAACGACATCAAACATTCATATCATATATGAACATGAAAGCATAGAAACACCAACACAAGAAACACAAATATTTACATGGAAACCCAAACTGGGAAAAACTATGGAGAAGCTAATTCTCATTAAATGAAACACTGTTTAAGGTGATTTTTAAAATTTTCATTGCCAGTTGTACTCACTGCAAGTTGGCTCACTTCGGTTAGCTCACTACTGATTGGATAACTACCCTTACAAATGAATAAGGCTACTGCCAATACAAATATCACTGACGAAAGATGAACTGGTTAAATTTCATCTAACTATGAATGAAATAGTTCAACAATTAAGCGCAGTTATTGTTACCATTGGTAGATTTGAATGTTTATCTTCTCTATGTATGTAAATGTCAGATCAACTATAATTCAGTAAGCCACTTATTGATCTTCAGTAATCCACCTCATAAGCTTCGGCTCACATACAACACCATCACATGTTCACACTTTTTCTCCATTGGTTGTTCACACTTACACCATCAAATATCATCAATCATTATCATCGTCATGGAAATAAAAAAAAGTTTCTCCATTATTTATATGAATATCTAACCATACATATGTCGGCCACACTAGGCATGTATGATGAACCCAATTAAATAATATATTGCAATTGAATTAAAGTCATTTTCATAGGTTCTAAATCTAGGACACACCTAAGAAAACATTACAATATGCTACACCAAGACAAAATATAGGTCATACATAAGATGTTTCAGTGCATGTTACATTTAACTGATATTATTGAAATACCACAACCAAGACCATTATTGATTACCAAAACATATGAACCAACTGATAGGTAAAACAAGATAGAATAGGTCTAGATAAAGATACCAAAACCAATATGATGAATGACACCATTGTTCAGCTGACAGAAACAACTAGAAGAACATTACAAGCATAGTAATCACCATAAACGGATGAGAAACTTTATACAATATTGATCACCAAAAATATACAAGTGTACGAAAACATGTATGCCATGCGTATTACCATGTACACCTATCATACGCCATCAAAATTGTCAATAATAAAAATATTGTTATATAATCGACAATCAACAAATACATACCCAAAACTGTCAACAACCAACCGATACTGCCAGGATGTCGATATGCAAGTTTTGACATCAATGAGAACCAATGCCAACAACTCAGTAGGCCATGAGTTCACTTAAACTACTATAATTATTTGGAACATAATGTTAGTAACTGTACAAAGTCTCTAGACTGAGACACACCTTCCATCCAACAAATTTCACATCAACGACAACCAATAATCCATATGTACAATGATATTTTTATATTTCCAATGTGGGAGACAACTTGTAAAGGCCATAATGTTTGATCCAAGATGTAGTTGAGACCTTGTTAATTTTAATTATAGAGCTCAAAGAAATACACACATTGAGAATCTAGGAACTAATGCCAAGCCACTAGAAATATTTACTTTTTCCAAAAATAACCTCTATAGCCCATAAATTGAATACCTTATTATATATCCTAAAAATAATGGTTTTTAAAGTTTGAACATTTTAGGCAAGATTGAGAAACTTTTTCTAACATAAGAAAATCAAGTTGATCTGTCAATATTCCATAGGTTAACCAAGGTGTAGAGTGAGATTACTTGGTGTTGGAAACACACACATTAGTCTATAAATCTGATTTTGGTTAGATGGAAGATGTGCACACCTTGTGGATTTTTGATGGAATGACACGCACACTTCGATTGAGCTACAATGTGGAATACAGATATCTTAGTCTCCTAAGACACATTAAATTGAGTGTAAAACAAAATGTTTGTTAAGATGATATAATAACACTCATTAAATATAGAATAGATTATATTGGATGACATGATATTTGTCCTTATACTTTTCCCTTTTCTTTTACACCAATTTGGATGGATGTCCTAGGTAAATTTTTCTAGCACATAATTCTGACAAATTTGGTGCTCTCGTTGACCTCAAATTGAAACTTATACTCAAATCCATCATCTTATCTTTTACAATACTTTCTTAGATCTCAAGACAACATGTTTCCTTTGCCTAGCTCAACCGCATTTTTTACCTTGACCTAGTTTATTGTTGCATTTGTGGTTTTGGCCCACTTTGATCAATAACAAAATTAAATATGGTCCCAAGTTGATTGAATCCGAACTAAGCATTATTTATAAAATATTATACCAAAAAGTAATTCTAGCAACATAACAATACCTAAAACCTCACTATCAAATCCTCAATCTCAAGCACCTAATAAATTGGAGACAATACATGAAATCATAGGTTAAAAATGGTAGATTCCTTTCACTTTCCATAAGATTTTCCTATTCCACTTACTAACTTGGACACTCCGTTTTGGCTTCATTACCCCAATCCATTATTTCCTTAAGATACATCATAATATGTGTGATAGGTTGATTAACAATGTCGCTCACTCATAAAATATTTTATGAGTCATAGATATTTTTGTATATTTGCAATGTGGGAGGCACAACTTTTAGAGGTCATAACTTTTGATACAAGAGGTCATTTAAACATAGCTTTTTAATTGTAGATGTCAAATCAATATATGAATTAGGAATCTAGGAATTGATGCCAAACGACTAGAAATATTTATGTTCACCAAAATTAACCGCTATAGCCATTAAATTATTTTTGTAATTATATGTCCTAAAATTTTTGTTTTTTACTATCTGAACATTAGGAATAAGGTTAAGACATGTTTCCTAACATATATAAAATTAAATTATTTTATCAATATTTTGTAGCTTAACTAATCTGCAAAATGGGGTTAAGGTGTTGAAAACACATACTTTATTGTAGACATCTTATTTGTTAAAAGGGGATCAAGTGCAAGCCTTGTGGGATTTTGATAGAATAATATCCACAATTTAATTGAGTATGAATGTAGAATAAGGATATCTTAGTCTCTTAACATGTTAAACTAAGTATAAAATATTATGTTTGTTGAGATGATATGATAACACTCATTAAATATAAAATCTTTTATTGGGTGAGATATTATTTGTTCTCGCACTTTTGCCCCTTTTTTACAACACTGTGTATGGATGTCTTATATAAATATCTCTGGCACATGATTTTGACTAATTTGGTGCTTCACATGATTTCAACTAATTTGGTGCTCCCATTGACCTCAAACTCAAATTCCTACTTAGAAATATCATCTTATCTTTGTTCAATACTTTCTTAGATCTCAAGACAAAATTTCCTTTGCATATTTCAATGTCACATCTATTACCTTGACCCAGCTTAGTGCTACATGTGCGATTTTGGTCCATTTTGACCAATTCCAAAATTAATTATGGACCCAAGTTGAGTGATTCTCAACTACAGAATACACTATAAAATAATCTATAATGCATTAAAATACTCAAAATCACTTAACACCTATATTTCCCTGAGTTCCCTGGATAGGGGTACATGTTTCCATTTTTGGGGGATGACAAAGGGGAAGACTATATAAAATGCTAAATATTTTTAAAGATATAGGAAAAATTTAAATATTCATATGAAAACATGATAAAGCATGGTTATATACATTATAAAACCTTAACCTATAACATTTGTGTTAAAATATTAAAAAAAATACTTGTGTTAAATAATTTATCCTCCCTACATTGTGGGTGAGTTGTCTACCCTTACTAGTTGTTTTGCTAGAGTGCTATGAATGGTTTGTTTTGACCTTGTTGTAAACAACATTTTTGGTCTATCTTTGTAAGGATTAACACCCTTGTTTTGTTGTTGTTTAATATAAAAACATTTGTGTTAAATAATTTAAATTGAGAGTTCACATGAGAGTCAAATTTAAACAAATAATCAAAACTCAAACATTAATACTATGAGACAACTAGGGGATGTTCTCGAGGTGTCCTGAAGTCTTTGAGACATCAATTTAAACCCGGGGACACGTCTTTGAGTAACTCTACTTAACACTAACATAGATTTATTTTGCACCAATCATTTCAATTATATTAGCTCTTTCAATAACAAATAGTGAATCCTAGTTCTTACAGTGTAATTCCAACATTCACTGCACTTTGTTCATCACATCTAGTTTCAAGCTCTTATTATCATTGTAATATATCATTGTTAACTACACATGCATTTATTGAAATCAATTATCTTAATTTATTCATTCTAAATCTAAAATTATATTTAACAACTAAAATAATCTCCTTCTATTCAACATTAAAATTTATTAATATACTTTTATTTTATGTATCTACTTATATTTCAAATCCAATCTCAATAGACACACTTAAAAGCTCTTTTTTAAATTGACAGAAATCACTATATTAATTACTTAATTAATTAATCTTAATAATTTTGCAATATTTTATTTCCTTTCAATATTACAAATTAGTGCACCTAGAACTTTACATGAGCACAATAAAAAATTTCAAATTACTTTTATACACAAAATATAAGGGGTCATATTATAAAACATTATAAAAGTTGGAAAATTATGTTAAAAAACTTGTGCATGATTTTGATCAGTTTGAAAGTGAAACATAATTTTAAAAATTCCTTAAAACTAAGACACGGACTAATGATTAGTCACATGAATGCCAATATATTCTAAGACAAAGGATTAATAATTAGTCGTGTAAATGTAAATATATGCTAAGACAAGGACTAATAAGTAGTCATATAAATGCAAATATATGCTATCATTTCTTGATTGAGGTCCAAACTACAATTTCTCACAGTAAAATGTAGTGCCTTTTTACTCATCTGTGCTTTTTTTTTCATCATTCCATACTAATCAGATCAGAGTTCAAATTAGGATAAAACTAGCTTAAGTTTAAAAGCAGTTAAAGAATAGTAAAAGTACCATGGTTTGGTCACTGTCTGATCATATGTTAGCAGAGAAAAAGAGAAAAAGCTATCTATAGCCAACCAAATAGGAAGGAAGGATTTAAAAATAAAAATAAAAATAAAAAATGTGTTGGGAAGTTGCATAATGATAATAAAAGTAGGATAAAGAGATATCTTTATGATTATTGTGACGTGCTTTTGAATTCAACTGCATTAAATTTATTTGCATCAGCATTTTGGATCATATTCTATAACCTGTCATCAGGATGAGAGAGAAGTAGAGCGTAAAAATTTATATTTTACGCTCTACAGCTCTCTCATCCTGAATTTCGGATCACACTTCATGATCCATCATCAGAATGAGAGAGATGTAGAGCATAAAAATTTATATTTACGCTCCATAGCTGTTATCCTAAGTTTTTACGCTCTACAACTCTCTCATTCTCATGATAGATCATAGAATACATACTGAAATGCTGATGCAAATAAATTTTATGTCATTGAAACCCGAAACACATCAAAATAATCACTAGAAACTGGAAGTCTAATGTCTCTAAAATCTTTATAAACAAGAAACATATAAAACATTACAAAACTAATATTCAAAATCTCCCCAAATCAGCAAAAAGTTATATAACAGTAGGTAATCTGCCTTAATACTTGACCTCATATAATTTCTTTTCACACACTCCTTTAAAAATGACATGGGTTATGACAGTGTTTATGCTGTGCTTTAAGCTAGGTCTTTGTCACTTTCAATGCACCTTCCCACAGCAAAATGGATTGTTAAACCAAATTCACCATCATCTCCATAATGATTAGATAGCTGGTCCCTAAAGATAAAAAAAGACCCAATAGTAATAAACTATTCCCTTGAGATCTCTAAGTCCTATAGCTATCCATCCTACTCTTGCTTGCATCCCAAGCAATACAGGGATTCACTGCATCTCTCTCATTGGTGAACAATTGCTATTCTACCTTGTTCCATTTATTTTCTTTTCTTCTTCTCCATTCATCTTCTTCTTCTTCAAACTTCTTTGTCAGTTGATTATTGTTTTCTGATTTAGGAAAGGCCCACACTGTTTCTTGATGCTGAAGAAAAAATCCACTGAAGTATAAAGTCCCCTTGATAATTAAAAACCTCCATTGTATGTACCCTGATTTTGAGTATTTTATCAAAAAGTTTGTACCCTACTTTGGGTTTTTAATGAAAAAAAGTTTGTTTGCCTTAGCTGTTTCTCACACATCTGTCATCTAAGCAATGGTTTGAAAAACCCAACATGATAGGCTGAGGACAGGCATTAAAGCTGTCTGCTGACCTACACAAAAAAAGTAATAAAGAATTGCTCTGATAAGACATGGGCTCCAAACTTTTTAATCATTTAACACTGCAGTGAATCCCATAATTCATTGGGGAAAACATAATAATTTAAAAAAGAATTGTGTGGGACATGAACAGATTGTGAATCCCAATCCCAATCCCAATCTCTTTCACATTCAGATCACAGAGTTGTTTATTACAGTGAGAGGTCAGCGGTTCGAAACTTGGGTCCTTGCTTGTATGCTTTCAAACAGTGTAAGATTTTTGAAACAGGATAAAGTTACTTAAAAAAACATCAATTCTTTGAATCTCAGAATTACGGAAGGATTGTCTTGCAAAGTGGCCTTCATTCTCTTCAGCAGGAATTTTGTCTTTTGTCTTAAACCTGCCTTGTAAAATGACGTACTTTCTGCCCTTTTAAAATTACAGTTGAACTGCGAGAAAATGACGTAGAAAGAAACTTAGAAATGTATACGTGGAATAAAGATGCCAAGGATTTCAGATACATATTTTTCCCTAATAAACTTAAAAAGGTAAATAAAGAAGCTTTTGGATCTTAGATGTAAACAAAAAACATGAAAATGACTGTAAAAAGCTTACTAAAAACATCGTCTATTGGGTAGATTCCATCTATTTCTATATTAGTAGTTAAGAAACAATATACAAATTAGAGGTATTGTGCCACCTCATTGGTACTCACTATGTGATATTGGGCCATTTGTTTATAAGTATGGGATCAGGTGTAAAATATTTGTGGTGGTCAAAGTGAACAATTAACAAGCAACGGAGAATATTATTGAATGTCACATCAAAATGACCACTTTTTGACCTTTGGGTGCATGATGAATCCCCCTGCATTCGTCGTAGTTACCGAGAAGCCCAAACAATAGCTATAAGCTCTTAATTTACATACGAAGAAAAAATTCAATGTACTGTTTAGGAGCTTAGGGTGCATGGAGTTAGTTGTAATGGCTATTCGTGCCCTTCCCCTGGAAAGTAAATTATGATTTATTTATTTTAATTTATAAAAGATGGATTATAGTTATTTAGTTTTATGTGTGGTTCGATAATATTGTGTTGTAAATTGTTTTTTTTTAAGATTTAAATGATATTTTGGTTTCAAATTTGGTATTATATGTTTTGATAGATGAAAATTGAATTTTTACTTTGATTTAAGTTGAAATCATGGCAAAAAATTTATTTCGGTCAATTCTACCAAACAAGATGGATCTCTTTACATAGAGTCAATAAGTGTCATGTGAAGCTCCCCTAATAAGATTTGTGATATGAAAAATTTGTTCACCATATCTTTAAATATCCAAATTTGCAAGGAAAATCTTGCAATGCTTACAAACACCTATGAGGAGCTTGATAAGAAAGGATCATGTTTTCCTTGATCAAACTCTTGGGAGAACCAATCTAATGAATTGCAAACAAAGCTTAAAGACAACAAGCTACCATACAAGATGTCTATTTCTTGTTAATTTTGTAGATGTTGATGCGTTTGTAGATTTTGAGATAACAATTTTTGAATAATGGTGCAAATATCTATCAAACGGATCTTCCCTTTGTCTTCTCCATGCGTTAAAATGAATCAGGTATGTTTGTATACATCACCTAGAAAATAAGTTTGAAATGTTTTATGGTTCAAGTCAACAAGCAATAATAAGTTGGAGGGGAAATACACATGCCTACTTCACATTTTGAGTTTTAAAAGTCAGGTGTTGATTTCACATGACAAAATTGAACCAACTTTGATTTTATGTTGTGGAATCAAACTAAGTTTGGTAAATTTGTGGTAGTGGAATTAAGCTAGGTTTAGGGAATATGTCTACTCTTAGTGCATTTAAATACACTTGTATGTTAGTTATTATATAAAGGCTAACCTAGTTGAACTGAATAAAAGATTAATGGAAAAAAAAGTGTGGGATATACAATTTTCATTGTTTCATTTTCCTCCATTTATACATGCATGTTAACCACTATGAAGACATGCATGTTGAATTAAAGCAAGCAATCAACTTGAAAATAAATATTTTAGGCACTCATAAAAGGATATCTATTTGACACATTCTCCTTGCAATGAGAACTTGATCTCAAATCTTACAAAATCAAACAGAGTGCAATCAGTACGATCTTTTTAAAATTTTAAATATGCGCACTAACATAAATGCTTAATAATACCAACAATCTCAAATTAATTTGAAAAAGTAAACATAAATGATTGTATGAAGCCATAAACTTGTGGTATTAGGAAATTAACTATAATCATCAAAGGAGGAGGTAGAAGGTCCCTCAATGGACAACATGCTTCAAATGCTAAAAGATGGTGTAGGTGTTCATTAATCTCCGCACCATTGGATATGAAGGAACGCCAATGATATAATAAGCCCCCTCCAATTGGTCACATACAAAGAAATCAATGAATTGGAGGATAAGAGAAAATTAAAGATAAAATCATTTCAAAATTAATAATCATGTATAAGTGTTTAAACATATATGACTAGCATGATGATTGATATTATTAATAGCCTTACACATGATGACTTGTCAAGGTTTAATTCCTTGAATATTTATGCTCATTTTAGCAATGGGAATTTTGTCACCTCTCATGTGTTGATTGATCTATCAAGTAGCTTGATCCAGACCTTATAAATGATAGCAATAATTTTTTGGTGGAAGAATTAAGGGTAAGTGCACCAGAACGAGGGACTAAAGGGAGGTCTTAAGATACCATTTTTTTTTAAATCAGTAAAGTTTGAGCTTCAATGAGAAAATATAGATAGTTATGCTCAAAATTTGAAGATGCAACAAGAACAAGAGTTGAAGTACTCCAAATCTATTATCTAAACTATAAATTTGTTTTGACAAATCATGAAGATTAAGGGTTTCAAAAAGGGGGAGCACACAAAGTGGTCTTGGTTTTTTTTCTAAAGGAAAACATAACATAAAGTGTCTAGTGTGCTCCCCCAAAATGTTCTTTTTTTTTAAAAGAATTTCATTAAACTTTTTGGTGTGAAATTAGCTAACACCATGTAGTTTGTGTCAATTTTTTTTGAATAATTTTTTATTAATACATGATTTTTGCTAATCTTCAAAGTGGGCACATCTGTAAAAATATATATTATAACATACTCCCCCTAAACTATTTGAAAAATAATTGGAAAAAAAACATGTAGAATGGAGTCTAGTTTCTAAAAATTTAATTATTTCAAAATATAATGAACAAGTAGAAAACTATACCCGTAATACCACATGTTGGTTTTTGACAAAAAAATACACTAACAAAATAATTTAAAGATGAAAACTTAAAGTTTATTAAAAAATGAATGTATGGTTAGATAGCTAAGAGAGAGATTACCATTATCGTGGTATTTTTTAAAATGTGTATTGAAAAATGTGAAAATATGATGGAGAGAACGACCAAATATGTATGAATTTTTTTATATTTAAAAAAATACACATCTCTAGCATGAAATGGTCATCAAACACTTTGGATTGGATGTGAATACTAATCTAACCCAAAGGATTAGAATTTACCAAATAAAAATATATTTTCATTAATAAGAATGCACAAAATGAAAATGCATTTCCATTTTGGCAAGCACCAAATAGTGGTAGTGTCAAATTTTCTACATTGGATCATCTCTCTCTCTCTCTCTCTCTCTCTCTCTCTCTCTCTCTCTCTCTCTCTCTCTCTCTCTCT
>MU225325.1:6037785-6050937 GCA_018584345.1 Thuja plicata | reverse complement strand
CTCTCTCTCTCTCTCTCTCTCTCTCTCTCTCTCTCTCTCTCTCTCTCTCTCTCTCTCTCTCTCTCTCTCTCTCTCTCTCTCTCTCTCTCTCTCTCACACACACACACACACACACACACACACAATGGTTCTAACTCTATATCTTTGTCTCCAAGTCAAACTCAATCTTACAATAAGAATACTTGCATAAAAATAAAATTTATGTATAACTCACATTTCAATACGTCTTGTTCTTTCTTATACTTTAAGTTATTCCATGTATATAGTGTCAATATGTTTGAGAGTGGTTTGATATCTTTTGGATTTATTGAAAAATAATAACATAGAAAATCATAAATCAACCAATCACGAGCAATTATTTAAAATTAAATGTTACCATTAAGAAAGATAAATCAAGAGTGTGAAAACCAAGATCCAAGAAGGAGACAATATTTGTAGGGGAAAAAAGAAGAAAAAACCCTAATATTATGTATATGGAAAAATCCTAGAGAGAGAGAGAGAGAGAGAGAGAGAGAGAGAGAGAGAGAGAGATGCTCAACACACTAAGTAGAAAAGAGAGATGCGCCTCAAATATATAAAGGTGGCAATTCTAAGGATTCCATCTAACATTCTATGTGTATGAAATGTGGCACAATCCCTATAAGGAATAAATCTAACATTCTAAATATTCAAAATAAATAAAATGAGCTTTGAGAACTCAAAAGAGGACAGAGAGCTTGTAGGAATTTATTAGGAATATTCCTATAAGAGACAAAAGGAGGAAACCAACTTTACCAAGTAAAGACTAATTTGTAAGACCCCCCTTAAACTTTACTTGGGGAGATTACAATAAACCCTTTAATGGGTTGCAAACCATGATTTTTACAATAAGAGAGAAATTTATATTTACAAAGAGGTTTGATGAAAATATCCGCAACTTGATCTTTACCCTTAAAATATCAAAGATAAATTTGTTTGCCTTACATTCACTCTCTAATGAAGTGATTTCAAAGAGAAATATGCTTGGTCCTTGTGTAGAAGATAAGATTATTTGCCAAGATAGTGACACTTTCATTATCACAATACAAAGGTATATGAACCTCTTGAGGTAAACCCAAATCTTCAAGTAACCTTTTTAACCATAGGGCTTCTATGAATGCAATGATACACATTTTATATTCAGCTTCAATAAAGCCAAGATAAGTATATTTTTTATTTTACTATGCCAAGGGATAACACCTAATCCAATCCAAAAGTAGATCTCCCATAATTGGGGTCTCCCCTAGATTTGAATTAGTAAATCCTCTTAAAACAAATTCACCATTTGCATCATAAAATAAACCAAAATTAAAAGAAACTTTAACATATCATAAAATTATTATTGCATTTTTAAAATGAAGTTGATGAGGTTAGACATGAATCGTGAAGCTAAACCAACACTATAAGCAATATCAAGTCTAGTAAGAGTTAAATAATTTAAACTTCCAACTAGTTGTCTATACAAAGTAGCATAAAACAAAAAGTTTCCATATTAATCATTACAGTCTAATTCATAATTAATGAGGAGTATAAATAGGGTTAGCATCATACATTTTAAATATCTAAGAGATCTTGAGTGTATTTATTTTGAGAAAGAAAAATACCCTTAGGTGTCTGCTACGTTTTCTTACCCGAAAAATAATGTAACAAATCTAAATTAGTCATTTTAAATTCCTTATTCAGTTGAGACCTAAAATCACAAATAAAATGGTTAAAATATATTGAAGTGATAATCAAATCATCAACATATAGAATAATAATAACAATATCATCTTCACTATGTTGAATATATAAATTAGAATCATTTTTGCTTCTAGAAAATAAAGCATGTTTAAGAATGACACTCTCTAGTAGATTTTTTTAAACTATGAATTGATTTATTTAACTTAAAAGCAAGATGTTCATTACCTTAACAAAACCTAGAGGTTGAGACATAAGTTTCTTAATTTAAATCCCTATTTAAAAAAGAAATTTTGACATCCATTTGATGAATAGACCAAAGCATATTAGAAGATAAAGAAAGAATTGTTGAATACTTATGGATGCTGAGAGGGAGGGTGAATTATCTTATATTAAAACTTAACCAATTATAATTTATTTAATCCATTCATCACATATGTAGAAGTAAATAACAAGATTAGAAGATGCAACTAATGCAAGGAGGGAAAGGAACACCAAGGCCCAAGGCACTCGTAGCTATCCAAACCAACTTGTTGAAAAACTTGGAAGCAACAACACAGAAAGGGAGAGAAAGAAAGAAGACTATTCTTATTATTTCATCAAACATCACATGCCAGGATGTAAGGCCTTCCAAATTATGAAAATGTACATTTAGATCATTTATAGAATGATCTTAATACATGTGAAGTCATAGACCTGCGATCCAAATCTTCTATCTCTTTCTAACTTATAATTGCTACCCCCAAAACTGCTACCTAAATCTAAGAACAAAAACTAAATATATACAAGAGACCAAAAAAGAGGTCGGCACTAAAGATCCTAAAGATCCAACATAGGAAACAACAAAGACCCAGATTTAGGTCCACACACATCCCAATGAGAGACCTCAATATTAATTATGCTACAAAAATTAAATGCATACGTCGGCCAGAAGATACAATGTCCAAAAACCAACTTGGTGAGAAAGACTACCGAGTATAGAGACCAGCTAGTGAAAACCATCGAGCAACCCAGAAAAACCACCGAAACCTCGTCGGTGAAGCCAACCAAAACAAGTAACTGAGCCTAAGTGTTGAAATGATAAACCTTCAACCGACCAACAAGAATGGTTACCAAACACTTTATCGAGCAGTATCCAACAAGCTACCAAACCAAAATAAACATATTTTTGGTTGATACAGGATTTCTGAGAACCCAAGATGCTCCTGCATTAGACACCTGGGGTTAGAAGAAATAATTCTTTGAATCATGAATCAGGTACAACCTCAATTGAATCCAACTTAGATTGAGAAATCCAAGACGAGTCCTCAATCGGTTTGTTCTTCCACTTTACTAGATATTCCGTGTAATCCTTTCCTCTTGTACTTCTGCCAACTCTCTATTTCAAAATTTTCTCAACTTCCTCTATCTGTTTCTTAGGATAATCAGTTGGTACTTTCACTTCTTCATTAGGTCATGATACTCATACAAGTATAACATATTGAATATAGGTTATATATCCATTTCATCAAGTAATTCTACTTCATAAGCATTACCACTGTCAAATCTTCTCAATATCTTGCAAGGACCAAATTTCTTCATCTTCAGTTTTCCATATGTTCCAATAGGGAATTTGCCTTTCTTCAAATGAACCATAACTGCATCACCAACTTGAAAATTCTTATGCCTTCTTGATCTATCTGCATTATCCTTGTATTTCTGATTACTCTGCCCCAACTTATGTTTCACTTTTGTTGACGAGACTTTGTGATGGCCTCACCAATAGGGAGAGAGTTGTCACTGGGTACTGGAGTACTGACCAACTTTTCCTGAAGAGGTTTATCAGAGAGTGGGCTCTCCTAGCCTCCAAGAACCTGGAATTTGGCTCACAACGGTGCATGATTAACTTAGTTTGACAAGTGACTATTTATTTTGAGGGGATAATTGGTTTTGACTCATCAACCTCCAGAACTTTGACAATAATGAGTTTCCTACAAGTACTTCTTATCTCCAACAAAGAAAATATAAAAAGATAGGACAGGGTTAGCGTAAATCTCTAACTATAATCATGATATACATTTCCATAACATCAAAAAAGTTCCAGATGAAAATAAATAACAGATATCGGGCATACATATGACCACCGATTAGACATATACCAGTAGCAAGGTGAAATATTTCATTAAATCAATAAATAAATAGAACAGATGACATAAGAAATTTTACAACATGAAAGGTGTTCGTTAACTCTAGGATAAAAAAAATACAACATATGGTGCCAATTAGTGCTCCTCATTCTTTCATTAACTTAAAATCCAATGTCACTGGCAGTTACACTAGTGGCTCCAAGGGAGCATTAATCTACTCTAAACTTTTAAAACAAGATAGCTAAAAAATTGTATAAATTATGGATAGCTAAATCACCAATTCATCAACCCTTGGAATGACGTCAGACTTATTATTTATAGACATCTTATCTACTTAGGAAATTTAACCTATGCAAGCTATTTACATTATATTACAATATTTACAGTTGGTACTACCTGCGCTGTCAGGATCATCATATTATATACAATCATTTGAGAAGAAAAGAGAGGAAAGAAGGAAAGAGGCTATGGGAAATCCATCATCAGAAAAAGTGCCTTTGTACTTATAGATGTGATGGTTCTCTCTGGGTAACTTGGGCCATATGCCCTCATTAATGCATCTTTGGTTCCTGGTCATCGAGTGGTACTTCATACGCCAGATATTAAATGCTTAAATGATATCTTGGGAGCCAGGAGATGTTTGTAATGAAATTTCTAGCTAATAGTGACCCATCGAGCCATAAAGGACGGCCTCAGGTCTGACAAAATTTTTTAGAAAGTGATTGGTTAGCTCGGGGGAGCTGCCAACACTTATCACCATAAAGAATACAAAAATTTGGATTCAGAATTCTAGAATCCGGGAGCTTACACTCAAAGAATAAAGAATTTCCACTCAGAACCCATCCTCGATGAAGGAGTCCCCAGAGTCCAGGAAATTTCATTGGCCTTTGAACTTCTCATATACTTCCAGAATCTAGAGTACGCTTTCCTCTTCCACGTCCTTCAGGAAATCTCAATGATCAATCAAACTCTCAAAGATATCACCAGCATCTTCAACCTTATCTTTCAACTCTTCAGCCACCTTGGTGGCATCATGGGATTTGAGCATCATCTGGGAGAGTTCCACCATTATGATGTTACTAAAATATATGACGGGCTGGAATTGAGCCTCGCCCACTTCATCAAACTTGTTGACAATAGAATCAAGGGGAGTATAAGTCCCAGGGCTGAGAGGGCCAGCCGATGTAATCTCTTTGATAAGTGCAAAATATTGGTCTAGTGGGGTCTGGACCGCCAAAAGTTGTTCCTCTAGCACCCTTACCAATTGCTTGTCGATCCTGAATTTGAATGCAAGTATGGAGTACTGGGTCTTGAGGAACCCATATGAATCATCTCCTAAGATGCTTGTCATCATTACACTATCTTCCTCAAGATTTAGAATCTCCACTACGACATCTTTCCATTCTTCATATTTTTTAGTCTCTTCCTACCACTAAGGAATGGTGGCCTCCAATTGGTTCACTATGTCATGTGCCCAGAAGAAGTTAGTGAGAGACTCGAACATAAAACTTCTTATGGCCCCAATCTTTTGGGTCATCCATTCAGCTACCGCCAATTCTTTTCTTTTCATAGTTCTCAACGTGTCAACATTGCCCTGAGGGAGCGGTATTTTGGATGCTGGAGGTCTGGGTGTTTCAGAGGTGAGGGGATGTGCTAACTCTATTAGGAGTCTAAAAAGATTTGCATTGGTAAATTTTAGCTCCTTCACCCTTTGGGTCATTTTTTCATACCGAGCGGATATCCTGGCTTGCCTCATTCAAGAGGTCCAATTCCCCTTGTTGGTTTCTTTTTTCTAGAGGCACCTCCGTGATCACATACTCTTCGACAGTAACCTCCTAGTTTTCCTTTCCTCTCGGTGGGGAAACTATTATCACCACTACATTTCCATCTAGGTCCCTTTGAGTATTGTGAATGGTACAAACCTTTTTAGGCTTCTTTGTGACCTGGCCCTCAACAAACATTTCAGCTAGTGACAGTGGGGACATCAATTCCATCGGGGATTTTCTTTTCGAGGATTCCACTAGTCACTGCGGTGGGGCAACTAGCCCGCTCATTATCATCCCCGAGATTGGGGTATCCCTGAGGTTTAGTTTAGGTTCTCCCCTTGACGTGTTTTCCTTAGTATTGATAGGGTCTTCACCTGTATTTCATTTCTCCTTTTTTGCACCATCTCCTAGGATATCATCCATTGGTGGGCTAGGTGGTGGTGACGATAGAGGTAAATTGTTCAAATCTACTTGTTGAAAGCTGGTCGTAACCTTTTTAGCCCATGTATTAAGTGGTTTTGGTAAGATTTTATCACCAACTGGGCTCAGAAGTGCTGCATCAGAGGGTATAGTTACTCCCGAAGGTTCAGTTTCCTCTTTTGTCAACAATTGTTTCTTGGCATGTTCATTTTCCTATTCTTCTTGTATCATCCTTTCTTCTTCGACCTCTTCTGGACGGTATCTATCTTCTTCTTCTTGGGATATTCTCTCTTTGGCCTCTCTTAACTCCTCCATTGTTCTATCTATCATACCCTACAATTCCCCCAGATCACTTATTGGAAAGAAATCGTTAACGTTGATCTATGCTATCTCTGGTGGACTCTCTAGATGATCCTCTTTGTTAGAGGAAGAGGAGGAGAGTACCTCAACATCGGGTACATTCATGGGCTCAAGACCTGGGTCACTACTTCATGGGGGTCGCTCTGCCTTCTATTTCTTTCTCCTCTTGAGTGGCGACCTCGGGTCTTTGAATGTTGTTGTCTCTTCGGTCTCTTCTTTGCACGCTGTGCTTAGAAATGTGGCTAGAGAGGGGGAATCTCTTGGCGGGGGATAGGAACCTACCAAAGTAGCTTTGAGACCAAATGTCACTCTAGAATATGCTACATCTAACACTCTTCGGCAGTAACCTCTGAGTCTTCCTATCCTGCCAATGGGGCACCTATTATCGCCACTACATTTCCCTTTGGGGCCCTTCAAGTGTTGTGAAGGGTACAAACCTTTTTAGGCTTCTTTGTGAACTAGCCCTTAGCCAACATTTTGGTTAGTGACAGTAGGGCCATCACTTCCATCAAGGCATTTCTTTTCTAGGATTCTACTAGACACTGCGGTGGGGCGAATGGCCCACTCATTATCTTCCCCAATCTTGAGGTATCCCCAGGGTTTGGTTCAGGTTCTCCCCTTGACATTTTTTCCTTTGTATTAATGGGCTCTTCACATGTATTTCCTTCCTCCTTTTTTGCACCATCTCCCAGGATATCATCCATTGGTGGGCTAGGTGGTGGTGGCAGTAGAGGGAACTTGTTCAAATCTACTTGTTGAAAGTTGGTCATAACCTTATCAAACCATGTATTAAGTGGTGTTGGTAAACTTTGATCACCAACTGGGCTCAGAAGCACTATATCAGAGGCTACAGTTTCTCTTGAAGGTCTAGTTTCCTCTCCTGCCAACAATTGCTTCTTGGCCTGTTCATTTTCTTGTTCTTCTTTTATCATCCTTTCTTCTTTGGCCTCTTCTAGCCAGGATCTATCTCCTTCTAACTAGTCTCCTTGCCTCCAAGCACCTGGCAGTTAGGTCATGATGGTGCATGATAACTTAGTTGGACATGTGACTATTTATTTTGAGGGGACATCTAGTTTTGACTCATCAACCTTTGGAACTTTGACGATAATGGGTTTGTTGCAAGCACTTGTTATCTCCAACAATGAAAAATATCAAAAGATAGGATAGGGTTAGTGTAAATCTTTAGCTACAATCATGATATACATTTCCATAACATCAAAAAGTTCTAGATGAAAATAAATAATAGATATCGGGCATACATATGACCACCGATCAGACATATACCAGTAGAAAGGTGAAATATTTCATTAAATCAATACATAACTAGAACAAAGGACATAAGAAAGAATACAACATGAAAGGCATTCATTAACTCCATGATCAGAAAAAATACAACATATGGTTCCAAGTAGTGCTCCTCATTCTTTCATTAACTTAAAATCTAGCGTCACTGGCAGTTACATAGAGAATCCCCCAGAGATAGCACAAATCAATGTTGACTATTTCTTCCCAATGGGTGATTTGGGGGAATTGCAGGGTATGGTAGATAACACAATGGAGGAGTTAACATAGGTCGAAGAGAGAATGGATCAAG
This sequence comes from Thuja plicata, assembly GCA_018584345.1. Classification (NCBI taxonomy): domain Eukaryota; kingdom Viridiplantae; phylum Streptophyta; class Pinopsida; order Cupressales; family Cupressaceae; genus Thuja; species Thuja plicata. The sequence goes on along the minus strand of MU225325.1, from coordinate 6,042,973 downwards.
AAGAAGAAGATAGATTCTGACTAGAAGAGGCCAAAGAAGAAAGGGTGATACAAGAAGAACATGAAAATGAACAGGCCAAGAAGTAATTTTTGGCAGAAGAAGAAACAAGACCTTCGAGAGTAACCATACCCTCCAATGCAATGCTTCCAAGCCCACTTAATACAGGATCTGCCAAGGTTATGACCATCTTTCAATAGGTAGATTTGAATGATTTTCCTCTACCGCCACCACCACCTAGCCTACCAATGGATGTTCTATCTCGAGAGATGGTGCAGAAAAGGAGAAAGGAAATATTGGTGAAGACCCCATCAATACATAGGGAAACACATCAAGGGGAGAACCTGAACCAAGCCCTGGGGATACCTCAAGCTTGAGGATGATAATAAGCGGTCCAGTCGCCCCGCTGCAGTGGCTACTAGAAGCCCATAAAAGAAAGGCCCCAATGGAAGTGATGGCCCCACTGTCTCTAGCCAAAATGTTGGCTGAGGGCTAGGTCACAAAAAAGCCTGAAAAGGCTCATACCCTTCATAATATTTGAAGGGCCCTAGACGACAATGTAGTGGCCATAATAGCCACCCCACCGGAAGGAAAGGAAGACTCAAATTTTTTGGTTTGGTTTGGCTTGGAAAATGACTTGCATTTATCCAAAGTAGAAATTCTTGGTTTTTGGTTTAGTGGACTTGGTAATGTCATGGTTTTTGTTTTAGTTTAGATTAGCTAATGGTAATGTCCTAGTGTATACAATAAAAATTTACCAAATGCATTTACTAATTAAATACTAGCTATTTAATTAATGTCCCAAGTCTCCTATTATATAATTAAATTCAAATATTTAATTATGTAATTTACATTCCCAACTAATTCTACAAATCCATTCAAATTTTACCTAATGTACTAAGTTTGTATTTAATACATTTTCCTCCATAAGATACTTTATTGAATAAATTTTATTTATTCAAATTCCCTTTTCTTCTAAATCCACGACTAAATTAATTAAAATTAATTTAATCCTAACCTATGATTTAAAACCTAAATCTAACCTAAGTTGGACCACCTACTCCCATCCCACTAAACCTACATTGGGAATTAATATCTGATTAAATACTAAGCCCCTTGATTCCTAATCTCGTTAAGCTAATGAGATGCTCATACACATGTGAGAATCTCTTCCCTAAAGTGAAGTCATATCACCTTGCCATAAAAGGCCCAAACAATCTTTGTTACATCTCTTAAACTTGATAAAAGTGTTTTATTACACTTTTCCTCTTACATAGGTACTTTTTGGTACCCATGAAGTATCACATCAAAAATTTCTCATACATGTGAAAAGCTCTCTCTCTCTCTCTCTCTCTCTCTCTCTCTCTCTCTCTCTCTCTCTCTCTCTCTCTCTCTCTCTCTCTCTCTCTCTCTCTCTCTCAGCCTCCCCTTTGGCTTAAATGTCACCTATATAGAATCCACCTAAGATCCACATCATCAAGGCCTCCAAAAAATCTATAAATAGAGCCCCCTCTCCAAGAATTTGGACCATCTCTTATTGCAATATCATAATTCTCCTATTTGTTTTCAAGAATTCATAGTTTCATAATTGTATCTTTCTCTTTGCATTCATGGTTTCATAATTACATTTTTCTCTTGCATTTATGATAGTAGTTGCATATTTAAAGTCACGATGTTCTAATTATTAGCTTAGTTGTAGATTCATGTTATACTTGCACATCACAATAATTTAGTATCATTTAATTTAACTTCAATGGTTTAAACCTTGCATCTATATACTCATCATCTGGTTCACATCACAAATTTGTTCCTTATAACAATCTTGTGATTTCTTGAATCTTCATCTTAGTTGCATTATCAACTACATCTTGTCATCCTACATCATAATCATGTGTTTGGTACTATTGCTGTCATAGTTATTATTTTAGCTTGCATCATCATTTTAGTTATAGACATTATAACACTCATAGTAGCTTAAGTTCTTGCATTCTTGCACATCATTTAAATCTCATTCACTAGGTTTTCATCTAATTGGTCTTTTTGTGCAACTAAGAGAAAAATTTAAAGATCAAATAGGTCCTTAGTGATAGAGGACCATGGGACAGTTTTAGAAACTATTTTTCTTATATTTGATTTAAATTTCCTTTTAGTTTCTAATCTAATGTTTCATGGGTGTTGTTAGGTATATTCAAAAAAAATTCAAACAATTGGTCCCTAGTCTATTTTTGCAAAATGTCTTGTGAAGAAAAATTAAAAAAAAACCTTACTTCATTTCTCAGAGTAAAGATTGTGGTCCTAAAACCCTAAGCGTCTAATAGGTTTTTATTTTTATGTTACTTTTTGTAACTTAAAGTTCATGTCTCGAATGGGTTCTTTTTAAATGTTCATGTTTAATAAGTTGTCGGCATCCTAATGCTATGGTCCTATATTATTGCATAAGTCAAAGTCTATAAATTTTTATTAAATCCATTATCTATCGAGCAAGTACATTTTGATCTAACAGCCCGCTTAATGGATTATCCCCAAAGTGCTCGGGATCTATTGTTTAAGCCATTAAGCCATCACGACACGTGTCTTTGGTGGGTCCAATGGTTAGAAAGAATCTCAGTTAAATGGTGGGAAGATGTATTTACATCGGACAATAGACTTAATTTCTTGATCCTAACATGATCGAAATCTACCAGTTAAGCGATTAAGTTTGAGTGACACGTGTCTTCGGAGTAAAGTGGGCCCTGTCCAAGCATAGTATGGTGGAGATAAAATAATGGATAGATCTAACGGTAGAATTAATCACTTATGGAAAAGATGCGCAAGATCTAATGGATAAGCCATTAAGCAGTGCTGACATGTGGCAGTTGGTGACGTATATTATACTAAAGGTAAAGTTGACCGCAGATTAAAAGATGGACAGTTTGGTGAAGATCTGACGGCTAACTTAATCACTTAGAAGAGAAGTTCTCAAATTCTACCAGTTAAGCAATTAAGTCATGACACCACGTGTCCTAGTGGGTCTGGCTGAGGTTATGAATGAAGAATTAAAGACAGATAAATTTAAGAAAGATTTGACAATCGACTTAATCGCTTAAAGGTAAAGTGATCAACATCTAATGGATAAGCGATTAAGCCATGGTGACGCGTGGCAGAGGAAGTGGGCCATGTACAATGCAGTAATGAGATTAAGCTGTATATGTTAAATGTGGCCTTCTTATTCAACCATACACTTCAACATAGTCCTTGTTCATCAGCCACATACAGAAGTGAATATGAGTTTATTCATCATGCATGCTTGTATGATTCGATCTATTGCCTTCTATCGTAGACATGGGTTTTGAATAGCTCTCAGAACGAGAGTCTCACAACCATAGACCAATCTAAGAATGAAGGAATTTTCTCCGTGAATGCAATGCAATTCAAGATTAATCTAAGAATTGAAAGATGCAAGATTAATCAAAGAATTTAAATGAGATTAAACTAAGACATGGTTGAAATGCAATTAATCTAAGAAATTGACATTAATCTATTGTAAATGAGAGCTTTTAACTAGAAATGAGATGATAAAATATAGCAACAATTCATTATTCTAACAATGCATAAAAATGACTGGGGGCTTTGAATGAGAAATGGGAGTTCTTTTATAGACTACGAGTCTGCTCAGAATAGAAAGTTTCCTTTTTGAAATAAAAAAGATAGAAAAGCTAGTTCAAATTAGTAAGCTTTCTTTTAAAAGAATACAATAAACTATTTTCCCTTTGTTTTTTAACTATTTTATTTTTTATTTTAACTATTTTATTTTCTCTTTAAAGCACAGTTAATTCAAAGTTTGCATTTCTGAACAAGAGAGAAGATTTTTGAGAGAATATTTATTTAAATAAATAGAATATGACCTCATAAATGTGTTTTTCTCAATTATTTGAATAATTAAATTAAATTATTGAAATGAGGATATTTTATTTAATAATTAAATATTATTTAATTCCTTTTTATGTGTTTTAGCTAAAAGGGGTGAATTTAATTTAATTAAAGTGCTAGGACTTTATAATTAAATTAATTCAATCATAGGGTTTGTTTAGCTAATTGATTGATATTTATGAATTAAATATAATGTATGATTAATGTAGATTCAGGATTTTCTACATTTGACACTTAAGTCAAGTAGAGTCAGTAAAAACTCAGAATTTCCTAGTACAATGGGACTTTGATGATTCAGAAGAATAACAAATGCAAAAAAATTGGTTAGGGTTGAAAGATGCCAATTTTGGGGTGTTACATAAGTAAGATGCAAGTTGGAAAAGATCAGACGACTCGCTTAATGGCTTGATGAAAAGATACTCAACTGCTAGTGATTAAGCCATTAAGCCATGTTGACACACACTAATACATTTGTGGTCGACTTGCGACGGCTATGTGTCTCAATTGCGACAGCAATGATGTGTCGCAATTGCGACAGGAATAAACGTCGCTATTTTTTAGTCGCAAAATATGACATCTTTCCTTATTCGTCGCAATTACAACTTCAATCCGTCGCTATGTAGCCCTATCAACCCCGACATTTGGGGCGTCGCCAATACAGGAAATCCGTCGTAATTATATGGGTACCCGTCGCAATTGCGACGGAAAACCAAGCAACTGCGACGGTTTTTAGGCGTCGCCAGTACAGCGCGCCCATCATAATTCTTGGGTTAACGTCGCAATTGCGACGAACACCCAAGCAACTGCGATGGTTTTCGGGCGTCGCTAGTACAGCGACCCCGTCGTAATTCTGGGGGGGTAATGTCGCAATTGTGACGAATTCAAGATAGAATTAAAAAAAAAAAATTGCCTATTAGATAATTATTTACGAATAATAATGTTGTATTCATGAATTTCTGGATAATGATTTTCTTTGTCAGTATTAGTTACCTAGGAGAAGCCAATATCCAAATCTTGTTAGCTTCAAACCATTCCATGCAATTTTAATCTTCCAAGTTAAAATTTAAAATGTGCTACTACACCTGAGTTCATATTTCTCAATAACCCAAACATTTTCCTTTCAAAGGAAAAAAATAATAGGATAAAGAAATGTTTCTTCCTAACCATACTCTGCCAACGACACTGCACTTGAGGATTTTCAAATTGATGTCAAAAGTAAACAGCAGTATATTTACTCCACAAATGCACTGAGAGATGCTATACAACTATTCTTCAAATATCT
>MU225325.1:6024840-6037685 GCA_018584345.1 Thuja plicata | reverse complement strand
AAATAATGAACTTGATAAAAGGGTTTCGAGGATTGATTCATTATTTGGTGTGAAATTATTATAGAAAAGGCATGCTAAAAAGTGAGTTGCAGAGATCACGACAAAGTAAAGTTTAAAATCATACCTCAAATCTCAGCCATTTGGATTCCAATGCAGTGGCTATCAATGAAAAATTTCTTTCACCACAGAGATGCAAAAACCCCTCTCGGTGCTATTGAACATAGAAATGACAATGTTTTCTCTTTTTTTTTTCTTTATATCCCGTTAACGTCACAATTGCGACGTTGTCGGGTTATAATTGAAAAAAAAAAGCCAAAAACACTTAACATCTGCCCCCCGTCGCAAATTTCTGTCGCAATTTCACCCCAAATGTATTAGTGACATGTTCAAGTGGATGACATCATAGCCACAGTTAGTAAACTCCAGGCGGGGTAACTTGCAGCCAAGTTAAGATTAATTTGACGGTTAACTTGATCGCTTAAAATAAAAAATGAATGAGGTCTAATGTTTAAGTCATCAAGTTGTACTGACATGTGTCCCAGATGAATAGTTATTTCTAGGAAAAGATGAGAACTGTCAAATGGAGAAGGTTTTGTTGGAGATCTACAGTCCAGATTCCAAGTTCTTAAAAGTGATCATCATTGATTCGTTAAGCCGCGAAGTTTTGAAGTCGGCAAATTGATTGTAGAACGTGTGGCCACTTCAGTTGAATTCAATGTGAAAGAATGATTTGATTGAGCCCATATAATTCGTTAATTCAACTTGAAGTCACCATAATTCACCAAAATCATTCAAGCAAAGAGCAGAATTGCAGTGATTTTCATCTCCTTGTGACAGAATTGCAGAACGGGTAAGCTCTATCTAATACAGTAGAAATTCATACTTCCAGCGAGATTTGAAATTTGAAAAGCTCTTAGAATTCTTGTTTAAGTCTGAATTTCATTTCAGTAAAAATCCCTAGGTTCAAAAATGGCCCCAAGGATTGAACTCTCAGGAGAGATAGATTATCAGAAAAGAAATTTGAGAGAGGACCTTCTGCAGCAGTTAAAAGGGTCCATGGGTGATGCTACCTAGGTTAAGAGAATAGTTCCAACACATCCCCGCTTCATAGTAGGAGAGGGTTTATATGACTCAGGTAGATGGGCCAAAGATGTCAAAACCAGTATAAGTGGTTTAAGTTTCCTTAGAATTGCTTACAGCCAGAGAAATGCTCCTTCCCAAAATTGTAACATATGGGATTTAGATGTGGGAAAATTGATAATACCCGGGGTATTTATGGACACAGATATGCTCACTATGATAGCCAACACTTATGATAGAGTATCCAAGGTTGTAAGGGATATAGAGGGAAACATGTCATTGACTGTCACAACCAATGAGATCAGAAGAATTTTCAAATTAAGTGACTCATAAATTCAAATAGATGATATTGATTTCAATTAGTTTAAGGAGGTCTACTAGAATCAGAAGGAGTATTACAGGAATGAGGCTGTGAAAGGGTATTTTAACAAAATAGGGGATTTGATTATGGTGGGCCCAAACACACTAGAGCCATTCAAATTGGACTATTTCAATGGTAAATATAGGAAAATGTATAGTGCCCTATGCCTGGTCTTAGGTGAAGACAAAGAAGCAACAATGCCAGTCCACATCATGCTAATGATGGTTAAGATTTTGCACCCCCACCTATTAGTAGTTTTTTATTATGCTTCTTATATTGCTGAACAAATGCATGAAGGTTTTATAGGTGTTAAAGATGGAAATATACTCAAGCCAATGGGGCGGTATTCTCTTATGGTGTACATGTTTCTATTTAATAGTGTTGATATCTTTGAGGAAGAGATGGACCTCACTAAGTTCCAGGATGATGAATAATTGCATGTCCAATTGTGGAGTGCTGATCTATCATGGGATAGAAAAGAAGCCAACTATGTATATTTTGATAGAGTTTTTGTTGTTAGGATTAAGTCACTATTATGCAAACATAATCCTAGGATCCACATAGATATGATGAGATTATTGAGGCCTATGGAGTTTTCCCTGGAACTAAAAATTGTCCAAAATTGGGGAGATCTCATTTTCTACCCTGTCTCTACAGTTACCAGGGTTTTTGGATTCAGGGGAACCCCCAATGCTCTTACCTATAGAGTACCTTTGAAAATTGGCATAGCATAAATTTTGAGACAGATGGGTGGATCACAAGAAGAATCCTTGACAAGCAAAATGAAGGGAAGTATCTTCCCTACCCTCACAAGATCCCACCATTTCATCATTGTAAAAGGTGGATGGACATAGTTTGATAAATATTTTGAGCCCTATCATCTAGCAACATCTGTGTCCAGGTGTGTAAATAATGAATTCTTCATCATGCACATGTTCAGGAAAAGAATCAAGTGCCTGGCACTTGAACACCAATTCAATTTCCTAGAGGACATTGTAAGAAATGTTTCTAATCTGAATGATCAGGAGGCTAGGAAAGAAAAATGGCTGGTGTATAAGAAGTCTTTAGATTTTGTCCACAATTTTGACAGGTCATATGATCCTTTGAAGGAATTTTCACCTTGGTCCAAAAATATTAAGTCCCTTATGATATTTTTTGAAGTTATCATGAAAAATATCAATGAGAAGAAAGACAAAGTAATGGAAACTGAGCCAAAAAAAGCTAAGGCTATTCTGAGAAAACTCACACAGGGAAGGGTACTCCCACCTGGAAATTATGTAGTTTATAAGAGAAGAGGGTACAATACAATTATACCCAAAATTGACAAATCTTCTGATCAGAAAGGAAAGAGGCCATCAAATCCTAGTGCCCAAAAGATGCCCTCTCCCAAGAGACAGAAAATGGAGGAAAAAGAGCAAGTGAGTGAGTTATACTCTCCTTCCCAGTCCCCTTTACATATGGACGACCAAGCTATTGCTAAGAAATTGGTCCAAATGGGAAACATAGGCCAGGTTTTTGTTACTGCACAAGAGCTACAAGAAGGAGTGCCAGAGGCACCTAGACATACAAATCTAGACCTTATAGTGACATAGTTTGCAGGAAAGGAGCTGGACCCTATAACCAAACAGGCTAGTGAAGAGTTTCTATGAGATGACAATTTTGTTATGGCTAGAGCCTTTGTTAAATTATTATGGAGAACTCATATTGATGAGTTTAAGCATAAATGTGACAAGTTATAAGAAGCTCAACCAAATTAGAGCAAATAGGACATTTAGAAGGAAGTCAAAAAAGACCTAATGACCAAGTTTGAGAAGATAACCCCTACAGAGGGCAGGGAGTTGGTATAGAAGAAAGGAGTCCTTATCCTACCCCAATGGTATTTGGCTGATGCTATTGTATTTGATGCTATAAGGAAAGAAGCCAAACCATTGCTCACTGGTGGGACATAAATTGGTGCCCAGTTGAGTGAGGATCATGCAGCATTGGCAATATGGTCCCTGAAGATGAAAGATAAACAAGAACAAATGAAGATAATCGGACTCAAGATATAGTTAGCCTCATCATAAAAAGAGTTTCTGATACCTCAGGTGTGGAGGCAGATAACCTTTCTTTCCAGACTGCTAATTTAAGCTTGAAGGTAGCTGAAAAGAAAAAGGATGCTTTTGAGAACTTAAACCAGAAATATGAATTTATTCTGAAAGCATATAATGATGAAAAGGTTAAATCTCTGCAAAAGGATGATAGAATTGCATTCCTAGAGGGAAGGTAAAAAGTACAATTAATGCCTCAAAGGAGGATTGCATAGGGACCTCACTAGCCATCCTCATCATGCCCTATAATTACTTATCCTCCTTCCCCTGCACCATGCAACAAGAAAAGGCCATGCTGAAAGATGCAAGAGAAGAAATTGAAAGGAAAAATAAAGAGTGGATTGAGCTATCTGCAGCCTTGAGAGAAGCAGAGGCATGGATCTAGCAAAAATATGTAGATAAGATACACAATTATCTTATGCATTATACACATGAAGTGGTACCTACTGCCATATATGCTCAAGGTAAGAAAATTGTTAGCATTACAAATGAATATAATGAAAACAAAGACAAGTTGGACCAGTTGGTGAGTAAGTGGAGAGGGAAGGCAAGGGAGTTAAAGTTCTTCCACACCACTTGCAAGAGGAATAATGATGTTGACATAGTCCTGATTGGCACCCACAAATGTGTCAAATTACTCTTAGATATGGATATAAGGAGAGACATTGTTGTTAGAAAAGTGTTGGACTTGAGAAAAGAAAATTCACAGGACAGATATGAGATGTTCCCGACTCTGTTCAGAAAGAATGGAAATTTCAAAGATGAGATGTTGTGGCATCGACAAATGAATTAAGCACTGGCAGTTAGAACTAACAACATATTAACTTTGGAGAGTACAATGCTTTTTTCTCAAACAATTGAGATAGTGGGCAAAGCTAGGTCATTTTTTCATTTTAGACAGATGAAATTAAAAAAGCATATACCACCTGGAAGGATATTAATAGCATAATAGATGAGGTTCTCAACTTCAACTGGCCAAGTGATGATTTTACACGTCTTGGAAGGACAAATACACAATAGTAAATCTAGGTGAAGATGACAACATGCAGGTGGACGAAGAAGCCCAACAAGTTGGCTAATGTAGTTGAAGATAAAGATCATACAACACCAACATTAGAAACAATAGGTTCCAGATGGCTCACACCGAGGAACTTTGAAGCAGTTGCAAGTACAAAGTGGTCAGAAGAAAAAATATGTTGAATATTTATTGTAACAAGAGTGGTTATCACTCCATTAACTATTTTGTCCATTTTAGTGAGTCACTAATTTGATCCTTACTCCAATTGATCTGAAGCTTGTTGCAATCCTAATCTATAAAAGGATTCCAAGATCATTGGAAGGGGCTGGAAAATTGGTAATGTAAACCATTTTGTAAATTTTTCAGTCAAGAGGGGATAGATAGTATAATTTGTACTAGATATTGTATGAAGCAAGAAATAAATAGTTGAGAGATCTTTTGCAGGTTATCTCTGAGCACTTTTGTATACTGAAGCAAGATTTTCTAAATTTAATACAAAGATCCAAATTCCAATCTCTCCTGTGTTATGTGTCATCTGAGTTATGAATTTCATGATTCATTAGCATAGTTTTTCTCTGTGTTTATGCACTTAATTGAGAGTTCTGATCTAGGATCAGATTAAATTAGGCTCTTATTTATGCATAGATTCATCTGACACACTGCAAGGAGTCTATTAGTAGTATGGTTTTGGGGTGGTTGTATTATGATTTAAAGTCTTTGGAAAACATTTGTTTGAGTATATTGTATTTGAGTCAAAGTATAGACCAATGGATAAAGCACTGATATGAAGCTTATAAGTTTTGTTTTATTGCATATATATTTGCACATTGGCTGTGTTTTCCTAAAAGCAAACATATTAAAATCCATTAAGTCTTCATTTGTATAATTTTGTTATGATTTATATCTCATGCTCCATTTCAATGTTGGTGTTCAATGGATAATTAGCCAATTATCTAGTATCTCCCTATCATGTTGAGTCGTAGTGAGATTACTACTTGATAGTACCAGATTTGACATATCAAAAGGTATTACAGGGTATCCCCTAGCTGGTGTAGCAGGACCTAAAGTGTAGAAGTATTAGGAGAGTGCTTGTTAGTTGGCCCTTTTCTTGCATAAGCATATATTTGGTGGTGGTTCCTCTATAAACACATTTCATAAAGGGAAGAGGTTTTTATTTCTATTACAACATAAAAAAGAACCAAAAAAATGGTGACTGTACTGGGGATTTGCGTGTTTTATTGTTATAAGTAAGTAAGGTTTATCAAGTTGAGCTGGACTCCTGACCTACTTACTTGTCATTTACCAGTTGGCTGACCATTGTACTACAGAGTTATGTCTTTGCATGTCCTAGTGAATCGTATCATTCTTGAGAATATATAGGGATAAGTGCTTTGAATGTATTGATATTTGTGACCCATGAAAACTTTCCATACTACAAGTTTGTTGCTCGAGCTATTGTATATTTTCTTGGCTCTTTCTTTTGTTGGGTGGTGACTCAAAGGAATCTCTGCATCATTGCTGAGTTTTTTTTATTTGAATACACTAGAGTTCTAGCTATGAGTTACAAAAGTACTAGATCCAAGATGAACAGTCATCCTATGAATGAATTGGAATGTGATATTCCCTCCACTTCCAGAGTTGGCAAATCAGTGAACAATAATGCTTCTGAAGTTACTCCTAAGACTTGGAGGCAAAGGAGGAACATAAGAATGGATACTCCCATTCCCCCTAATCATGAAGAAGAAAATGTAGAGGTTGAACATGAAGCACAACCTAGATTAGGAATCTATGGAGAGTATTATTATCAGAGTGAAAGAGTTAATGATATCCCTAGGTATACCAGAAAGATGGTTCATGGCAAGTATCAAGGACATGAGATAAGGTCTAGATCTAAGAGTCGAGGTGAAGAGAATAGGAATTCTCCAAGTGATCCGAGCTCTTTCTCATTTGAGAAACCACATGCCCATCACCATAGAAGGGAGAGAACCATCATGGAAGAAAATTCAGAATCTGACATAACTCTTGTGGATTCTAAAGAGATTTTTGAAGAGGTGGGTGAGTTGGAAAGAAAAATCCAAGAACAAATTGCCTTGAGACAAAAAAGAGAAAGAGAAAAAGATGAAATAATCAGACATGCTCAGATTCAATCTAACCAGTTAAAAAGGCAGCTTAGAGATTTGGAAGCCTTGAATGCTGCCGTTATACCTGAGAAAATAGAGTATGAACCTATTGTTCAACAATTGTATGACATACCAAAGCCCAAAGACAAAGGTAAACAAAAGGTAGCAGCTATTGAAATAAAGGAACCAGTAAGAAAAGGAGGTATGATGGATCCCATGATGAAATTGGACACTGAGTTGGAGAGAGCCAAAAGAGAGAGGGAAATAATAGCCAAGGAATTAGAAAAGGCTGAATCGGAAGTCTCTACCATTGAAATGAAGAAGAAAATTGAATTTCTTAGACAAGTCTCTGGTTCTCATTCCACTAGTACTGGCCCTAAAATGTCTCTGAATCTAGAAAGAACATGCCACAACCTGTTGATTCTGGAAGTGCTACCACTTCAAATGTTCAAGGTAACATTTTATCTCAAAAATCTCCTGTCTATACTAAAAGGCACAGACAATTTATTTTTCTTGGCATCCCTGGTTATCCCAATGAAATTCCTAAAAAGATTAGGGATAAGCTTCCTAAATTTGCTGGGAATAATGTAATAACATGTGAAGGACATCTTAAGCATTTTATGGATATGGTTGATGATTATGAAATTGCACATGATGATGTTATGATGAAATTGTTTGTACAATCACCAACTAAGGATGCAAGGCACTGGTTTAGAGGATTGCCCCATGATTGTATTGGGTCAATGGATGAGATGAAGGAATGTTTTAGGGACCAATATGGGGACAAGACTAATGAAGGGTTCATGCTCAATGAGTTCAATAACATAAAGAAGAACCCTAATAAAAAAGTGGTGGAATTCAACATCAGATTCTAGAGGGCAATGCACAAGCTACTACAAGTAATGAGATTAGATGACAAGGTATGTCTCGCTACCTATCTTAATGCCTTTGATGAAAAATGGGTTATTTGTTAAGAGATAAGAACCCTCGAAATATTAGGGAAGCATATAAGGTAGGAGTCAACATTGAGAAAAATAGGAGAGTTTCTGGGAAAGTGGGTAGGAGAGAAGATTGGAAACCCACCAGGTATAACAAAAAAGAATCAGATAAGCCCCTGAGTTCAAAACCTAAAGAAGATGATAACCTTAAGGTGATTCTGAATGCTCTAAAAAACTTAAATCCTGGAGAGAGTAGTCATAGTAGGGTTCCAAATAATGATAAGCCTTCTTATGGAAATTACAATAGACAACCTAGAATGCAGAACTATCCTTATACTACCTAGTGTAAGGATGGAAAACCTATTATCCCACCATAGAAGGATAAGTTTGGTGAAAAAACTCTTGACCCCCTGCACAAGACGTCTATAAATATGTGTAGTGAAAACCCTTGGTGTGTACCTTGTCAATCCCCACACAACCCTGAATATTGTGTTATTGCTGCCAGAGTTTCTGCCACTAAGGAAAATGAAGAAGAGGAAGAGGAAGAGTATGATGATAGTGGTTGTGCTATGACTTCCCCAGTGTTTAATAAAGAAACCTGTTATCAGCCCGATGATTTTTATATACATGATTGGGAAGTTGATAATATGAGATGCAATGCTAAAGGATGTGATGAAAACCCTATTTTAAGAAGACCATATGACGAAGAGATAGCTGAAATCATAGCTAATATGGTTTCACAAGCAAGGGGTAACTATGTTCTAAGAAACAGAGTGGTTAGAAATATAGATGGAAAATCTGCTGGTATCTTTATCAAGGATACCCCAAATAGTACCAAAAGGCCTCAGGAAAAGGAGAAACAGGCTGAGGGTACAAATAAGATTTTGATTAAGAAGGGAAACAAAACTATTGGCCCAAACATGTATAAAGAAAATATGAAGACACCAGAGAGTTCTATACCTCATTCCAAAAAAGAGGACAAATCACATAGGGGAAATGAAGCTAAACTAGCTACTCAAGCAGAAGATGTGGATTGCACAAACCAGAAATCAAATATTTCTAATATGACATACACCCCTATGGATATGGGAAAACCTTTGTCTCAGATAACTGTTAAAGTGCCTCTGCTAGAAATAATGAGAATAGGATAACACAAGGAAAAGACTCTCACATGGGTGAAAAGTTTCATCTCTACCAAAACCATAGAATAGAACAAGAAAGTGTCAGAAACTAAGGATAAATCATCAAAGGAATCTGATGAACTAGTATCAAAGATTCCCCAAATTTATTTGGATACATATATTGTTAGCACTACCGCAGAAACTGACCATCCTTTTTTCCTAACATTGCTAATAAATGGAAAGATGTTGAAGAATTGCATGATTGACTTTGGAGCATCTAATACTATTATGCCTGTAGAAGTCATGAGGTGTATGGGACTAAAGGTAGACACTCCACATGGGAGATGCCAAGCTATGGACTCTAGAGAGTCGCCTGTCATAGGTACTATTAAGGCTTTGCCTTACAAGTTTGCAACTTTCTCTGATAAAGTACTGACTATGAGTGTATTGGTTGTAGACATTCCCCCAATATGAAATGTTATTGTCAAGAAAATCGAGTGCATCTATGGGGGGAAGCATCCAATGTGATTTATCATTTTCCACTTTCAACAAAAATGGTGAAAACATCAAAGTATCAAGGGAAACTAGAACACCTCATATGATTGAGGAACAAGATGATATTAACTCAAATTGTTTCTCGGATACTGAAATGGGGTCATTTCAAGTGCAGGAAAGTCAAACTGTAAAAGGATCACAACCTACATTGTTATCAGAAGATGTAAATAATTTATCTGAACAATCTAACTTATGGTTAATGTATTTTGATGGTGCCAGTTCTAAGGAGGGGGCTGGTGCTAGAGTTTTGTTGATATCACCCTCTGGAAAAACCTTCAAATTTTCATTTTCTCTGTTGTTTAATTGTACAAATAATGTAGCAGACTATGAGGCTCTGCTGATAGGTTTGAGACTAGCTACAAGACATGAAATCAAATGCATCAGAGTTATTGGAGATTTTGAGCTAGTGGTATCTCAAATTGGATCTAAGTATGCATCAAAGAACCATATATTGAAGCAGTACCAAAATACAGTATGGGATGAGATAGAAAGTTTTGATGCATTTGGTATTGAATGGATGGAAATAAGCCAAAAAAGAATGGGAGATCTTCTAGATAATATTGTCCTAAGGCCATAAGACATTGCCTTTGCTGGAATTTCTGAGATAGAAGTGTTGGAAAGATTTCTACAATGTAGACAATTGCTATTTTGTCATTGATGTCAAACCTTAACTGGTGAGACTATTGCTATAAGTTTGAGTACCATATCTATTGATTGACGAAGATTTGAAGAATAGGATAACAAGAAGACTGAGGAAAAGGTTGAGTTATGATTATACACCAGGGTACTTGATCATTTGGCACTTTGGAAAAGTGATATGTTGTTTATCTTTCACTGACAGTTCAATGGAAGGTCGATGCTGAGAAAAGAAAATTCGATGCCGAGCAAAGTGAAAGGTGATGCCAAGCAAAGAAAAGATGATGCCAAGTGCCAATGAAATGTCGAGGGAGACAGAGAAAGCTGAGCAACAGTATTTTAGTAATTGATGAGATTTGAGATCTCTGGCCAACATAGTTGATTTTATTGGGATATGTATTGTTAATTAAGATTGGTCCATACTCATTTAATGCACGAGAAACCGTTATTAGCACATGGATTCAATGTTTAATTAATGATTTTATTGGAGAAGTAAATAAAATGTAATGATGGAAAGATCCGTTGGATCTGACCTAACCTAAGATCTATGATCTTGATTAAGCGGCAAAAGATCTATCTAACCTAGATGAAGAGGTATAATATAACCTACAAAGGTTATTGTCATGGTTTCCAAGTGTAAGGATAAGTTGTATGCAAGAATATTGCATGGTTAATTGACTAATTGGCAAGACCTAGTAAAGAGGGTTGAGCAGAGAAGCAGAGAGAGATCTCTTGATGGATTTCCAAGAAGATCTAAAGTTTGAGATGAAAATGGAGGCCACTCAGTGAATTATCATTAGAGTTGAAATTGGATCTAGATTTGCAAAGTAAGTTGTATGTATTAGATCACACCTGCTGATTACTTTCTAACCATTGTATCAGTTCAAATCCTTTAACCAGGTTGAGCTAATAGTCATTGTATAAATCCTTTGAACAAGGTGACATTCAGATTGGAATGTTCTAAGTCCTCTAAAAATGCCACTCTTGATCGGGTGATTAAATTCTTTAACTAGGTCACATTTGATAGTGTGTTTTGTAACCTTTAACAAGGTTGGTTCCTAACAGAGCTCACTTTAGAAGAGTGAAATTTTGGTAGCATGTTACTGGTGGTTTTTCCCATATTGGGTTTCCACATTAAATCATGGTGTCAAAATGTGTGAATGTTTATGTTGTGTTTTACTATTAAGTTTTTGTAAGCTTATTTCATTAGTACAGTAAACTGCACACTTTTGTTGTTTATTGCTGCCAAGCAGATTTGAGTTGTTGAAGTGGTATAAATTTATATATGGGCACATCTAGACCTGAGGATAACTGATTCACCCCCCTCTTAGTTATTTTGAATTCATTCTAACAAGAAGTTCAAACTAGGCCTTCAATACCTGACAATGTTGATAGCTGGCAAGTGTTTGATGATGATGTAGATATTCTTAGATTCTTGTATTATGAGGCAGGTCTTGAAAACAAAGAGATAGATTTCACAAAGTATGTAAAAAACATTGATGGAAAGGATACTATCCTGGGAAAAGAGATATATCATTTGAAGTCAAATAAAGTCCCAAAAGGACTAGTTGTTTTAGAGAGGGCCTTTGATAGGTACAAAGTTTTATATGGGCACATCTGGACATGAGGATAACTGATTCACCCCCCTCTCAGTTATTCTGAATTCATTCTAACAATTGGTATCAGAGCTTTGTTCTCTTGAAATAGTTTGAAGGTACTTGCAGATAAAGATCAAGATGTATAAAAGGGATGGACCGAAGATTAACAAGGATAACTTTCCTGCATGGAAAAGTTTGCTGAAAATTCACTTGGCTGGTATTGGTGATTCTGCTAAACAACACATTGAACAAGAATGTGTAGCCCCTACTGGAGTTATGAATGCTGCACAATTAAGAGAAAAGCATGAACATAATCAAGCAATGTTGGAACTTGCATCATCCGTGAACTATCATGAATTTGAGGAAACCAAGGACTGTATAAGTGCAAAGTAGATGTGGGATGCCCTTGAAAACATTTATGGAGGTGATATGAATGTACTAAGAGCCAAATCTGAAAGCTTGAGAGGTAAGTTTGATGATTTAAAAATGAAAGAAGGAGAAAATATAGTGCAATATTATGATAGGATAAAGGAAGTTGTAAATTCTATTAGAGGAGCTAAGGGAACCATTGATGATGACACTATCATGAGCAAGGTACTAAGAACACTTATTCCTATTTATGCTATTAGAGTATCTGCAATTCAAGAACTGAGATGTACTCCTAACAACAATTTGACTCTGGAAAGTTTGGTAGGAAGACTTATTTCATTTGAGATGTCAAATTTTGATAACTATACTCCACAAACTGTTGAATCTGCATTCAAGTCACAGATGGTCATCAACAAATCAAGGAAAGAAAATAAATGTGTGAGCAGTGATATTGACACTTCATATGATGATCTAGAAGAGCTTGAGGCACTTATGGAAAGGAGACTAGCTAGAGGAAAAGGAAAATTCAGAGGTAAACTTCATATTATTTGTTTTTCTTGTAACAAAGTTGGTCACATTGCTGCTAGATGTCTTGATAAGAATGAGAAAGATGAAAGAAGAGAAAACAAGTACATAGAAAGAAAATATGACTGAGGCTATAGAAAGTACAAGTATTACAAAGACAAAGGTAAGAAATCTTTCTATATACCTGAAGAAGCCTCTGACAGTGAATGCGATAAATCTAATGAAAATGATATAGAAATTGTGTATGTTGCAATGAAAGATGATTCTGACGATGATGAGAAAACTGCACTAATTTATTATATGAATAAAGGTGATCATTGGATTATTGACAGTGGTTGTTCACATCACATGATTGGTGATAAGGACAAATTTGAAACCTTAGATCAATGTAAAGGTGGATATGTTAATTTTGGTAATGATACACCTTGTAGAGT
>MU225325.1:6009922-6024790 GCA_018584345.1 Thuja plicata | reverse complement strand
TTGGATTATTGACAGTGGTTGTTCACATCACATGATTGGTGATAAGGACAAATTTGAAACCTTAGATCAATGTAAAGGTGGATATGTTAATTTTGGTAATGATACACCTTGTAGAGTTAAAGGGAAATGATCAATTCAATTGACTGACAAGGTTAGATGTGATGATGTGTATTGGGTTGATGATCTTAAGTTTAACTTTTTGAGTGTTGCATAGCTGAACACTTCTGGTTATAGAGTTGAATTCCATCATAGGAAAGCAGAGATCTATGATGCCAATGGAGAATTATTTGGAAGTGGTGAGCAGACTAGAGGTAACTTATTTTATCTAGACTTAGCTGAAGAGACATGCTTTTTTGCACAATATAATGATGTTTGGTTATGGCATAAGAGGCTATGTCATGTTAAATTTGATAACTTGGTAAGCATAAGTAAAGTGAAAAAGGTTAGAGGGTTTCCTAAGTTAAAGAAACCTGAGAATGCAATGTGTAAGCAATGTCAATTGGGAAAAATGACTAAATCTAGCTTTAAGAGAAAAACTCATACTTCTAAGAATATTTTGGAATTGGTTCATACTGACCTTTGTGGACCTATTGGTGAGAAAAGTTACTGTGGAGACAAATATTTTATTCTATTTGTAGATGAATACTTTAGGATGATGACTGTTATGTTTCTTAAAGAAAAATCTGATGCATTTCAGTTATTTAAGTGGTACTTGGAAAAAGTTGAAAAGGAAATAGGTAAGAGTCTAAAATTTTTGAGATCTGACAGAGGAGGCGAGTTCATTTCTAATGAGTTTAATAGGTTCTGCAATGACCGAGGGATAAAAATATAGATGTCCGCACCTAGGACACCACCATTGAATGGTATAGCTGAAAGAAGAAATCAATCTATCATGTATTGTGCCAGAACATTAATGATGGAGAAAAATGTTGCACATAAATATTGGAGAGAAGTTGTAAGTACAATAGTTTACACCTTGAACAAAGTACAAATCAAGAAAGGTGCAAATGCTACACCTTATGAACTATGGTATGGGTATGCACCTATTGTAAGTTATTTTAAAGTCTTTGGGAGTAAATGTTTTATACTGAAGGATAATAGAAATGGTAAAATTGATGCTAAAGGAGAAGAAGGCATATTTCTTGGATATTCTACTAAGAGTAAAGCATACAAGTGGTTGAATTCTAACACTAACAAAATTATGGAAAGTGCAAATGTTAGAATTGATGAATATGTAGAGAGAAATGAAGCTGAAAGCATGATTGAGCATGAAAGTTACAGATAATTCACTTATCTTGAAGAGGAGGATTCTAAGGAAACTGAAAATGAAGTTGCCGAGCCACAGCCCGCACCTATTAAGACATAGAACAAAATTGCTGGGTAATAGGAGGTGACTGCCGAGCTATCTGATGGAGATGTTGAGTCATAGTTTCAACCTGAACTGAACATGGATGGTCAAACTGAAGCTGAGAAAGAGCCTACTTTGGAAAAATATGTGAGAAGGCACCATAAACCTAATCAAATCATAGGAGCAAAGGATTCTGCAGTTATGAAAAGAAGAAAATTAAGAGAAGACACATGTTTGCTATGTGATTTTGAGCCTAAGATAGTAAAAGATGCTTTAGACAATGAAGACTGGATTCAAGCCATGAATGAAGAGATAGACTAGATAGAAAAGAACAAGACATGGACACTAGTATCGAGGCCTGACAAAAAAATGTAATTGGTACTAAGTGGGTATTCAGAAACAAGCTGAATGAACATGGAGAGGTAACAAGGAATAAAGCAAGACTAGCATGCAAAGGTTATGCACAAGAGGAAGGAATTGACTATGGAGAGACATTCGCCCTAGTTGCAAGATTGGAAGGTGTAATAAATCTACTTGCATATGCAGCCTACAAAGGATTTAAAGTTTATCAAATGGATGTGAAGTCAGCATTTCTAAATGGGATATTAGAAGAGGAAGTATATATTGAACAAGATGACGGATTTGTTGACCCAAGCAAGAGGAACATGGTTTTTAGACTACACAAGGCATTATATGGAATGAAACAAGCACCCAGAGCATGGTATGAAAGATTGCACAATTATCTAATAAAGATTGGATTTGCAAGAACAAATGACAAAAACAATCTGTATTTGAAGACATAGCAAGGTAAAGGAATTTTATTGGCTGAAATTTTTGTTGATGACATAATATTCAATGGACAAGATATGATATGCAAAGAATTTTCAAAAAGAGATGCAAACTGAATTTGAAATGTCTATGTTTGGTGAGATAAAATTCTTTGTTGGTTTACAAATATATCAAATGAAGAACAATATCTATATCACTCAATCAAAATATGTCAAGGAGATACTAAATTTTTTTGGTATGGAAGATTCAAAACCAGTTAGTACACCCATGGCTACTGGACAAAAGTTTCCAAAGAATGATGATACAAAAGAGGTAAATCAAACACTGTATAGATCAATGATTGGTAAGCTACAATATGTTGTACATAGTAGACCTGATATTGCATTAGCAGTTGGAATTGTTGCTGGATTTTTTGCTAATCCAAAAGAGACACATATAATGGTAGTAAAAATAATTTTGAGATATTTGAAAGGTACAGAGGATTATGGCCTATATTACAAAAGGAATGACAAGTTTGAACTTAGAGTCTATACTGATTCTGACTAGGCTAGTAATGTGGATGATAGAAAAAGCACCACAAGAGGAGCATTTCTTTTGGGGAAAAGATTAGTTTCCAGGACAAGCAAGAAACACAATTGCACCTCACAGTCTACAGTTGAAGCCGAGTATGTGGCAGCAACAGTTAATTGTTCAAACATTGTGTGGTTGAAGATACTACTGAAAGGTATGAAGGAGGAGATCACAGAACTAGTTGTCATATATTTTGATAGCACGAGTATCATTAATATTTCTAAAAATCCTGTAATGCACTCTAAGACAAAACATATAGCTATCAAGTATCATTACTTGAGGGAGCTAGTTCAAGACAAGGAAGTGAGACTGGAATATGTACATACTAAGGAATAGTTGGTAGACCTATTTACAAAATAATTACCCAAGGATGCTCATGAGTATCTAAGAGGTAAATTGGGGGTGATTCCCCTAGCAGAGGCTAAATAGTTCTGAATGACACTGTTGCATCAAATGTTTTAATCATAACACTTGATACATTGATGCACAGTGAGTCACTTTTTTAGGATGCTGCCAAAAAACTGTGAAGTAGAAGACAAGAATAGAAAACAAGATCAGTCATAAACAAACATGACAGGAACAACATGATACAAAGATTAGAACAAGATGAATTTGCATAATAAAGATGTCAACATCTTTGGCATTGATGTCAAAGAGGGAGATTATTGCTAAAACAAATTATTGATAAAAACAACATAAATGAGGGAGATATTACTGAAAGAGGGAGTTGAACAAGCCACATAAAGAATTTTAGTGTGATTATAGACACAGAGGGAGTCAAAATGAAGCTAAAGACATTAATAACAATTTTTTCATATCAAGGAACACATACACTTTTTGGATTGTATGGTAACTTTGGTTGGAAATTATTATTTTATAGTTTAGTGTTGCCATCAATGCCAAAGAGGGAGATTGTTGGAAAGATTGCTACAATGTAGACAATTGATATTTTGTCATTGATGTTAAACCTTAACTGGTGAGACTATTTCTATATGTTTGAGTACCATATCTATTGATTGATGAAGATTTGAAGAATAGGATAACAAGAAGACCGAGGAAAAGGTTGAGTTATGAGTATAGTACACCATGGTACTTGATCATTTGGCACTTTGGAAAAGTGATATGTTGTTTATCTTCCACTGATAGTTCACTAGAAGGTTGATGCCGAGCAAAGCAAAGTTGATGCTAAGAAAAGTGAAAGGTGATGTCGAGAAAAGAAAATATGATGCCAAGTGCTAGTGAAATGCCGAGGGAGACAGAGAAAGCCGAGCAACAATATTTTATTAATTGATGAGATTTGAGATCTCTAGCTGACATAGTTGATTTTATTGGGATATGTATTGTTAATTAAGATTGGTCAACACTCATTTAATGCATAGGAAACCGTTAGTAGTGCATGAATTCAATGTTTAATTAATGATTGCATTGGAGAAGTAAATAAAATGTAATGATGGAAAGATCCGTTAGATCTGACCTAACCTAAGATCTACGATCTTGATTAAGTGGAAAAAGATCTATCTGACCTAGATGAAGAGGTATAATATAACCTACAGAGGTTATTTTAATGGTATCCAAGTGTAAGGAGAAGTTATATGCAAGAGTATTGCATGGTTAATTAACTGATTGGCAAGACCTAGCAAAGAGGGTTGAGCAGAGAAGTAGAGAGAGATTGCTTGATGGATTTCCAAGAAGATCTGAAGTTTGAGATGAAAATGGAGGCCACTCAGTGAATTATCATTAGAGTTGAAATTAGATCTAGATTTTCAAAATAAGTTGTATGTATCATATCACACCTGCTGATTAATTTCTAACGATTGTATCAGTTCAAATCCTTTAACCAGGTTGACCTAACAGTCATTGTATAAATCCTTTGAACAAGGTGAAATTCAAATTGGAATGTTCTAAGTCCTCTAACAAGGCCACTCTTGATAGGGTGATTAAATCCTTTAACTAGGTCACATTTGACAGTGTGTTTTGTAACCTTTAACAAGGTTGGTTCCTAACAGAGCTCACTTTAGAAGAGTGAAATTTTTGTAGCATGTTACTGGTGGTTTTTCCCATATTGGGTTTCCACATTAAATCATGATGTCAAAATGTGTGAATGTCTATGTTGTGTTTTACTGTTAATTTTTGTAAGCTTATTTCATTAGTACAGTAAATTGCACACTTTTGTTGTTTATTGCTGCCGAGCAGATCTGAGTTGTTGAAGTGGTATAAATTTTTACATGGGCACATCTGGACATGAGGATAACTGATTCACCCCCCTCTCAGTTATTCTAAATTCATTCTAACAAGAAGTTCAAACTAGGCCTTCAATACCTGACAATGTTGATAGCTGGCAAGTGTTTGATGATGATGTAGATATTCTTAGATTCTTGTATTGTGAGGCAGGTCTTGATAACAAAGAGATAGATTTCACAAAGTATGTAAAAAACATTGATGGAAAGGATACTGTCCTGGGAAAAGAGATATTGCATTTGAATTCAAATAAAGTCCCGAAAGGACTAGTTTTTTTGGAGAGGGCCTTTGATAGTAAGGACAGACCATACTCTGTCACATGTGTAAATAGATCTGAAGATTTGGAGGAAGTTAATGTGGGAACATAAGAAGTTCCTAAGAACTTATTTATTGGTAAGAAAATGTCACCCAAGGTGAAGAAGGATCTGACTGATCTTTTAAGGAAATACAAAAAGGTCTTTGCTTGGACATATGATGACCTAAAGGCATATAATGAAGAACTGTTTCAACATGAAATTCCATTGAAAGAAGATGCCAAACCCTTTAGGAAAAAGCAGAGACCCATAAACCCTCCTCTTAGGCCTAAGATGGAACATGAGTTAAAAAAGATAAAAGATGCTGGGATAATCAAGCCCCTTAGGCATTCTTCCTAGGTCTCTAATCTGGTTCCTGTTAGAAAGAATAATGGGGATATCGGGTTGTGTGTGGATTTCAGAAATTTGAACATATCTTCCTTAAAAGATAAACATGCTCTCCCCAACATGGAAAATATGCTGTAGAGAGTCACTAGATGTGAACTTATGTCCATGATGGATGGATTCTCTGGGTATAACCAGATTATGGTCAAAGAGTCAGAGCAGTTTAAGACTACTTTTACCACACCATGGTGAACATATGTATATTTGAGGATGCCTTTTGGTTTGATGAATGTTGGGGCTACTTTTCAGAGGGCCATGGATGTTGCATTTCAGACTTCCTGCAAAATTTTCTTAAGGTCTATCAGAATGATCTCACAACTTATTCAAAAAAGGAAGAGCAACATTGTGAACACTTGGAATTTTTTTTTGAAAGAGCTTTAGAATTTGGAATTTCTCTCAATCCCAAGAAGTGTATCTTTGGGGTGATAGAAGGTAAGTTATTAGGTCACATTGTTTCAAAAGAAGGGGTTAGAATTTACCTAGATAGGCTAGCTTCTATTGAAAAAGTGCCCATCCCAAGAAATGTCAAGGGAATTTAGTCATTCTTCGGACAAGTAAATTTTCTCAGAAGGTTTGTAACTAACTTTGCTGAAAAAAGTAGACCAATTTCAAAAATGTTAAAGAAGGATGCTAAAATAGAATGGGATGGGGAGGCCACCAAGTCTTTTCAAGAGATTAATAAAGCTATCAAGGATGCCCCTATTATGAGAAATCTTGATTATTCAAAGCCCATGAATATTTTTTCATTTGCACCTTGTCATACTATTGCTGTTGTGTTGTTAAAGAAAATTGAAGAAGGGTTTGAGTAGCCTATTGCCTTTTTTAGCAAATTGTTGTAGGCTACATGGCTTAAGTATGATATAAATGAGAAGCAGGCCTATGCATTAGTAAAGGTTGTGAAATATTTTAGGTGTTATTTAATAGGTTCCATTGTAGTAGCTTATGTCTCTTCAGCAGCTGTTAAGGAAATCTTTACTCAAGAAGAGGTGTCAAGGAAGAGGTGTAGATGGATAAATAGGATTCAAGAGTTCAATATAGAAATCCAAATCACAAAGATAGTTAGGGGTATGGGTTTAGCCAAATTGATGGCTAGTACAAACTTGGATGCTAATCACATTAATACCCTAGAGGAAGAACACAGACCTTTCATATGTGACCTTGACCATTGTGACTGGTACATTGACATTATTTATTACTTACAGAGGATGAATTTTCCACATGGAATGGATGAAAATAAGAAAAGAGCACTAAAATTGCAAGCCATCCATTTTTCCCTGATCAGAGATGAATTATGGTGGAGGAATCCTAAATGAATTTTATTGAAATGTGTTGATAAGGAATAAGCAAACTGGATCCTGCAAGAGATGCATAATCGAGTGTGTAGTGGCCATTACATGGCCAAAACTACTGCACATAATATTTTGAGATCAGGTTTCTAGTGGCTAACCATTTTCAAAGATGCTTATCAACTGCTTAAAAAATGTGATGCTTGCCAATGTTTCTCTGGTAAGATGAAATTCTTAGGTAATGCATCCGTCACACTAGTAGAAGTTCAAGCCCCTTTTCAGCAATGTCAATTTATTTTATAGGAGAGATATCTACAAAATCCAGTGGAGGACATTCATGGATTATTGTGGCTACAAACTACTTTACTAAGTGGGTGGAAGCAATTCCCACTAAGAGAGATACAAGTAAAGTGGTGATTGATTTTTTTCCGAAGAACATAATTACTAGATTTGGGTGCCCAAAGAAAATAGTCTCAGATAATGCCATGTATTTTAAATTTGAGGAATATGTTAACTTTTGTGCTGAATATGGTATTCAGACCTCTTACTCTACACCTTATCACCCACAAGAAAATGACCAAGATGAATCCACCAATAAGAGCCTCCTCAAGATTATTAAAAGATTTTTGGATACAAACAAGAAGGCTTGGGATTCAAAGTTGACATTGGTTGTATGGGTAGATAGAGTGACATAAAAAAAGGCTATTGGATGTGCACCTTTTGATTTATTTTATAGAATTCAAGCAAGATTTCCCCATAAAAATTTGATGCAGATGTACAAATTTGTATAGACTTATGATGATGATATTGATAATGACATGCAATTGAGAATTGATGACCTGGTGGAATTGGATGAAGCTAGGAGGGAAGCTTCTGTGAAAAATGCAAAACTTCAATTGCAGGTCAAGAACTTGTATGAAAAGAAGGTAGTCTCAAGCCATTTTGATGTGGGAGATTATGTTCTCATGTGGAATGTCAGGTTGGAAGATAAAGGAAAGCATGGAAAATTTGAACCAATTTGGTTGGGACCTTATATTATCCATGAAAGGTATGGGAAAAATACATATTTGTTAAAAGAGCTTACTGGAAATATTTTGGAACTTCCAGTTCATGGACAGTTCTTGAAGTTATACTTCTCATGAAGTCTAATTATCCATAAACATTAGGATTGTATACATAGTGTGTTTCTTTTTGTCTTAGTTTAGTTTTCTTTTCTGTTGTGTGGGTAGTTTTGTTTTCCAGTAGGATGGTCTGCTTTCCCCGAGATTATGAATTCTTGTAATACCTACAGGAGGTATTCATCCTGAGAAAGATCCACTGTTAGGTATATTAATTTTTTTTTCAAATAATTGGTCCCTGGTCTTTTTTTGTAAAATGTCTGGTGAAGAACAATTAAAAAAAACCTTACTTCATGTCTCAGACTACAAATTGTGGTCCTAAAACCCTAAGCGTCTAATAGGTTTCTATTTTTATGTTAATTTTTGTAACTTAAAGTTCATGTCTCGAATGGGTTCTTTTTAAATGTTCATGTTTAATAAGTTGTCAGCATCCTAACATTGTGGTCCTATATTATTGCATAAGTCAAAGTTCACAAATTTTTATTAAATCCATTATCTATCAAGCAAGTACATTTTGATCTAATGTCCTTCTTAATGGCTTATCCACAAAGTGCTCAAGATCTATTGTTTAAGCCATTAAGTCATCACGATGTGTGTCTTTGGTGGGTCCAATGGTCAGAAAGAATCTTAGTTAAATGATGGGAAGATGTATTTACATCAGACGGTAGACTTAATCCCTTGATCCTAACATGATCGAAATCTATCAGTTAAGTGATTAAGTCTGAGTGACATGTGTCTTCAGAGTAAAGTGGGCCTTGTCCAAGCACTATATGGTGGAGATAAAACAATGGATAGATCTAATGGTAGACTTAATCACTAATGGGAAAGATGCTCTGATGGATAAGCCATTAAGCGGTGCTAACATGTGGTAGTTGGTGATGTATATTCCACTAAAGGTAAATTTGACTGCATATTAAAAGATGGACAGTTTGGTGAAGGTCTAACGACTGACTTAATCACTTAGAAGAGAAGGGCTTTAAATCTATCAGTTACACAATTTAGCTGTGATGCCACGTTTCCTAGTGGGTCTAACTGAGGTTATGAAGGAAGAATTAAAGACAGAGCGAGTTAAGAAAGATTTGATGATCGGCTTAATCACTTAAAGGTAAAGTGATTGAAATCTAATGGATAAGTGATTAAGCTGTGGTGATGCGTGGTTGAGGAAGTGGGCCCTGTATAGCGTAGTAATGAGATTAAGTAAGATGCAAGTTGGAAAAGATCACACAGATCGCTTAATGGCTTGAAGAAAATATGCTTGACATCTAGTGATTAAGCCATGTTGAAATGTGTTCAAGTGGATGACCTCATAGCCACAGTTTGTAAACTCAAGGCAGAGTAACATGCAGCCAAGTTAAGATTAATCTGATGGTTAACTTAATCGCTTAAAAGAAAAATGAATGAGATCTAAAGTTTAAGTGATCAAGTCATGCTGACATGTGTCCTTGATGAACAGTTGTTTCTGAGAAAAGATGAGAACCATAAGATGGATAAGGTGCTATTGGAGATCTATGGTCTACATTAAAAGTTCTTAAAAGTGATCATCATTGAGCTGTTAAGCCGCAAAGTTTTGAAGGAGGAAAATTGATTGCAGAACATGTGGCCACTTTAGTTGAATTCAATGCAAAAGACTGATTTGATTGAGTCCATATAATTTTTTAATTCAACTTGAAGTCACCATAATTCACCAGAATCATTCAAGTGAAGAACAAAATTGCAATGATTTTCAGCTCCTTGCGACAAAATTGTAGAATGGGTAAGCTCTATCTAATACAGTAGAAATTCATACTTCCAGTGAGATTTTAAATTTGAAAATCTTTCATAATTCTTGTTTAAGTCTGAATTTCATTTCAGTAAAAAGCCCTAGGTTAAAAAATGGCCCCTAGGAATGAACTCTCCGGAGAGATAGATTATCAGAAAAGAAATGTTAGAGATGACCTTCTGCAGCAGTTAAAAGGTCCACGGGTGATGCCACCCAGATTAAGAGAATAGTTCCAACACATCCTCGCTTCAGAGTAGGAGAGGGTTTATATGACTCAGGTAGATGGGCCAAAGATGTCAAAACCAATATAAGTGGTTTAAGTTTGTTTAGAACTTCTTACAGCTAGAGAAATGCTCCTTCCCCAAATTGTAACATATGGGATTTAGATGTGGGAAAATTAATAATACTTGAGGTATTTATGGACACAGATATGCTCACTTTGATAGCCAACACTTATGACACAGTATCTAGGGTTGTAAGGGATATAGAGGGAAATGTGTTGTTGACTTTCATAGTCGATGAGATCAGAATAATTTTCAAATTAAGTGACTAGTCAATTTAAATGGATTATATTTATTTCAATTAATTTGAGGTGTACCAAACTCAGAAGGAGTATTACGGAAATGAGGCTCTGAAAGGGTATTCTAACAAAATAGGGGATTTGATTGTGGTGGGACCAAACACATCACAACCATTCAAATTGGACTATTTCAATGGTAAATCTAGGAAAATTTATAGTGCCCTATGCCTGGTCTTAGGAGAAGATGAAGAAGCAACAATGTGAGTTCACATCATGCTTATGATGGTTCAGATTTTGCACCCCCACCTGTCAGTAGTTTTTGATTATGCTTCTTATATTACTGAACAAATGCATGAAGGGTTTATAGGCATCAAAGATGGAAATATACTCAAGCCAATGGGGTGGTATTATCTTATGATGCACATGTTTTTGTCTAATAGTGCTGATATCTTTGAGGAAGAGATGGAGCTCACTAATTTCTAGGTTGATGAAGAATTGCCTGTCCAATTGTGGAGTGTTGATCTATCCTATGATAGAAAAGAAGCCAGCTATATATATTTTGATAGAGTTTTTGCTGCTAGGCTTAAGTCACTATTATGCAAACAGAATCCTAGGATCCACATAGATATGATGAGATTATTGAGGTCTATGGAGTTTTCCTCAAAACTAAAAATTGTCCACAATTGGGGAGATCTCATTTTGTAACCACTCTCTATAGTTTTCAGGGTTTATGGATTCAGGGGAACCCCTAATGTTCTTCCCTACACAGTACCTTTGAAAATTGGCATAGAAAAAATTCTAAGATAGATGGGTGGATTGCAAGAAGAAGCCTTGACAAGCAAAATGAAGGGAAGTATCTTCCCTACCCTCACAAGAGCCCACCATTTCATCATTATAAAAGGTGGATGGACATAGTTTGATAAATATTTTGAGCCCTACCATCTAGCAACATATGTGTCTAGGTGCGTAGATAATGAAGGCTTCATCATGGACATGTTCAGGAAAAGAACCAAGTACCTGGCACTAGAACACCAATTCAATTTCCCATAGGACATTGTAAGAAATCTTTTTGATCTGAATGATAAAGAGGTCAGGAAAGAAAAATGGATGGTGTATAAGAAGTCTTTAGATTTTGTCCGCAATTTTGATAGGTCATATGATCCTTTGAAGGAATTTTCATTTTGGGCCAAAAAGATTGAGTCCCTTATGACATTGTTTGAAGTTATCATACAAAATATCAATGAGAAGAAAGACAAAGTAATGGAAACTGAGCCAGAAAAAGATAAGGCTATTCTGAGAATACTCACATAGGGAAGGGTAGTCCCACCTAGAAATTATGTAGTTTATAAGAGAAGAGGGTATAGTACAATTATGCCCAAAATTGACAAATATTCTAATCATAAAGGCAAGAGGCCAACAAATAGCAATGCCCAAAAGATGCCCTCTCCTAGGAGACAGAAAAATGGAGGAGAAAGAGAAAGTGAGTGAGTTATACTCTCCTTCCCAGGCCCCTTTACATATGGACAATCAAGCTATTTATGAGCAATTGGTCCAAATGGGAAACACGGCCATGTTTTTGTTACTGCACAAGAGCTACAAGAAGGAGTTTTAAAGGCACCTAGACATACAACTCTAGACCTTATAGTGGCAGAGTTTGTAGGAAAGGAGCTGGACCTTGAAACCAAATAGGCCAGTGAAGAGTTTCTATCAGATGACAATTTTTTTATGGCTAGAGCCTTTGTTCAATTCTTATGGAGAACTCATATTGATGAGTTTAAGGATAAATGTCAAAATTTACAAGAAGCTCAGCCAAATCAGAGAAAAGATGACATTGAGAAGGAATTCAAACAAGAACTAATGACCAAGTTTTACATGATAACCCCTACAAAGGCCGGAGAGTTGGTAAAGAAGAAAGGAATCCTTATCCTACCCCAGTTGGAGTTGGCTGATGCTATTGTATTTGATGCTAGAAGGAAAGAAGCCAAACCATTGCACACTGGTGGGATATCAATTGGTGCCCACTTCAGTGAGGATCATGTAGCACTAGCAATATGGTCCCTAAAGAGGAAAGATAAAATAAGAGAAAATAAAGATAATCAGACCCAGGATACAGGTAGCCTCATCATAAAAAGAGTTTATGATACCTCAGGTGTGGAGGCAGCTAACCTTTCTTTCTAGACTGCTAATTTAAGCTTGAAGGTAGCTGAAAAGCAAAAGGATTATTTTGAGAACTTAAACCAAAAATATGAATTTGTTCTGAAAGCATATAATGATGAAAAGGTTAAATCTCAGCAAAATGATGATAGAATTGCATTCCTGGAGGGAAGGCAAAAAAAAAAATTAATGCCTCAAAGGGATTGCATAGGGACCTCATAGGCCATCCTCATTGAGCCCTATAATTACTTATCCTCCTTCCCCTACACCATCTGCTTCTACCACACTAGAAGAGCTTGAACAAGAAAAGGCCATGCTGAAAACTGCAAGAGTAGAACTTGAAAGGCAAAAGAAAGAGTGGGTGGAGTAGACTGTAGCCTTTACAGAAGTAGAGGCATGGATGAAGCAGAAATATGCAGATAAGATAAACAGTTCTCTTATGCATTGTACACATGAAGTGGTACCTACTGCCATATATGCTCAAGGTAAGAAAATTGTCTGCATTACAAATGAATATAATGAAAACAAAGACAAGTTGGACCATTTGGTGAGTAAGTGGAGAGGGAAGGCAAGGGAGTTAAAGTTCCTCTAGACCACTTGCAAGAGGAATAATGATGTCGACATAGTCCTGAATGGCATCCACAAATGTGTCAAATTACTCTTAGATATGGATATAAGGAGAGACATTGTTGTTAGAAAAGTGTTGGCCTTGAGAAAAGAATATTCACAAGACAGATATGAGATGTTCCCGAATCTCTTCAGAAAGAATAGAAATTTCAAATTTGAGATGTTATGGCATCAACAAATGAATGAAGCACTGGCAGTTAGAACTAATAGCATATTAACTTTGGAGAGTACACTTCTTTTTTCTCAGACAATTGAGATAGTGGGAAAAGCTACGTCATTTTTTGCATTTTGTACAGATGAAATTAAAAAAGCATATACCACCTAGAAGGAGATTAACAACAGAAAAGATGAGGTTCTCAACTTCAAATGGCCAAGTGATGATGTGTATACTTATTGGAAGGACAAATACACAATAGTTGATCCAAGTGAAGATGACAACATGCAGGTGGACGAAGAATCCCAACAAGTTGGTTGATGCAGTTGAATATAAAGATCATACAACACTAATGTCAAAAACAATAGGTTCCAGATGGCTCACACCGAGAAACTTTGAAGCAGTTGCAAGTACAAAGTGGTCAAAAAACAAAATATGTTGAATATATATTGTAACAAGAGTGGTTATCACTCCATTAACTATTTTGTCCTTTTTAGTGAGTCACTAATTTTGTCCTTATTCCAATTGATCCGAAGCTTGTTACAATCCTAATCTAT
Source organism: Thuja plicata (assembly GCA_018584345.1). Classification (NCBI taxonomy): domain Eukaryota; kingdom Viridiplantae; phylum Streptophyta; class Pinopsida; order Cupressales; family Cupressaceae; genus Thuja; species Thuja plicata. The sequence continues at coordinate 6,010,972 of MU225325.1, read as the reverse complement.
AAAAGGATTCCTGAGATCATTGGAATGGGCTGGAAAATTGGTAATGTAAACCATTTTGTAAAGTTTTCAGTCAAGAGGAGAGAGATAGTATAATTTGTACTAGATATTGTATGAAGTAAGAAATAAATAGTTGAGAGATCTTTTGCAGGTTATCTCTGAGCACTTTTGTATACTGAAGCAAGATTTTTTGAATTTAATACAAAGATCCAAATTCCAATCTCTCCTGTGTTATGTGTTATCCGAGTTATGAATTTTCTAATTCATTAGCATAGTTTTTCTCTATGTTTATGCACTTACTTGAGAGTTCTGATCTAGGATCAGATTAAATTAGGCTTTGATTTATGCATAGATTCATCTGACACACTGCAAGGCTTCTATTAGTAGTATGGTTTTGGGGTGGTTGTATTATGATTTAAAGTCTTTGGCAAACATTTGTTTCAGTATATTGTATTTGAGTCAGAGTATAGCCCAATGGATAAAGCACTGATCTGAAGCTTATAAGTTTTTTTTAATTTCATATCTATTTGCACATTGGTTGTGTTTTCCTAAAAGCAAACATATTAAAATCCATTAAGTCTTCATTTGTGGAAGTTTGTTATGATTTCTATCTCAGGCTCCATTTCAAGGTTGATGTTCAATGGATAATTAGCCAATTATCTACTATCTCCTGGTCATGTTGAGTCATAGTGAGATTACTGCTTGATAGTGTATATGTTGGAAGCCTACCTATTGGGAGCACGCTCAGACATGAAAATGCTAGAGATATAAAATCATTAAACTACACTAACATGTCTAACAAGCATACTTCAAAACATGATTTCTATCACAACCTTCGATGAGCTGAACAAGGGCACCCAATGCCTTGTTGATTTTCTCTTAGAGATACTTGTGGGTGTGCTCTCCCAACACAATATCAAAATCTTACTTTGATTGCTTGCATGCTATGGATTGAAACCTACAATGCAAACTAATGGATGTGAAGAAGAGCTTAAGAACAAGTATGAGGAACTTGTCTCAAGCCTTCACCAAATGATGATGATGAATATGCAA
>MU225325.1:5970466-6009563 GCA_018584345.1 Thuja plicata | reverse complement strand
TAGAAAGTGTAAGAAGGTGTCATCATGGGTGTAAGAAACCTTGTTGGCACCAAATAAGGATTATTTGGAAAAGGTGATTTTTGAAAATTTGCTCACACATGTGTGAGCAAATAATTAGGACTAATTGGTGTAGGAATCAAGAAATTAGTCTAATTAACTTTAGTTAATTAGTAAGTAGGTCTATTTGGTGAGAGTGATGTGAGGTAGGGTAGGATCTAGATTCCAATTAGATTAATCTAAATTTAAAATTTAGATTAGTTTGGTTTAGTAGAATTTAAGTCATGTGAAGGAATAAATAAATTAAAAATTTATTTAAAGGGGACTAATGAAGGGGAATGTATTTAAATAAAATTTAATACATCAAAGGGGATAGTATTTAAATTAAATTTAAATACTATGGAAAGTGAATTATATTTAATTAAATAAATAGAAGAACATAACAAATATAATTAATTAATTAAAATTAATTATAATTCTAAGGGAATATTAATTAAATTAATATAAGGATGATTTTAGACGTCTATATTTTGCCCCTCTTTGATGCGACATTGAAAGTGGTGTTGCATCAAAGAAAAGAAAATAAGATGCCCCATAGAGGTCAGGAAAACCTACAACAGTGAGAGCGGAGGAGGGTGCCCCCTTGAGAAAATAATAGGAAAAAATAAAAAAAAATTAATAAAGTTTTCTCAAAAAAGGCAGGAAAATGAGGGAAAGAAGACCAATTGCATGGCATGTCCAAGAAAAATAGAGGAAAAATGGGGACTAGGATGGGGAACGGGGAGAAGGACGGAAGAAACGGGTCTCAAGGGGCTATAAATAGTCTACCGAGGCCCATAGACAAGTCATTTCCACTCACAAAGAGAAAAAAGAGCGAAGAAGAGGAGAGCAATGGTAGCAGAGCAAGATCGTGCACAGCTTGGAGAGTGCATTTGGGTCCACCAGTGACCAACAGATGCTGGACCATCGGTGAGTAGTCAAACACCTCCTAGTCCTTTACGCATTTAATGTTTTTTCAAGCGTCTAGGGTATCATAAATGTGGTCAAAACTAGTGCGTAGTGCAGACGGCAGTCGCCTAACCACTGTCTGCGCAAATGATGATCAACAAATCATCATCCTCATAGATGACTGATTATGGATCGATGTCTGCCTAGACAGAGATCGCTCGATATCCATCTGCGAGGGCAAGGGAAAGGGGAGAGTGCGCAACATAGACGATGAAGTTAGAACTCCACCGTCTGCGTGGCAAAGAGGTAGTGGCCTAAACCATCATCTTTGTAGATTGGCGTCTACAAAGATCCATCATCTCTGTAGACTGGCAGCTGTGAAGATCCGCCGTCTACGAGGGTCAACTATCGTCTACGCAGATTGACCCAAAAACAAAAGAAAAGAGGGAGAAGAAGAGGAAAGAAAGGGGCCAGGATAATTTTTTGATGCCCTAGCATAAATAAGGGGCATTTTTCAATGCCCAGAATGCTATCTGATATCTGACATGAGCTTACTAGATGTAGGAGGATACCATCACCTTTTGGGTGAGGGAGTGCTACCTAGTGACTATGGTGCTGGAGTTTGAGCCAACTGTGGCTGAGTGGGGCATCGTCACATTGTGTGGGCTGGAGCATGTTCATCATTGGCCACATTTGAGAGTGCATAATGTGCTTATGTCTTCTTTGATTGAGAGGTGGCACAGTACCACTTTGATATTTCTCTTCCTGACAGGGGAAGCTACTATCACCCTTCATGATGTGTGGAGGATTTACAGAGTGCCTATTCGGGGGCTGATACTGAAGTACTGCTTCAAGGGTTTAGAGCCATACATGGAGATGGAATTTGGTCTAAGGTATCCAGATCTGCCAAATACACGACCGTGGATGTCTTGGATGAGGGTGATGATGATGCAACCACGGTTGTGGTGGGTGGCATTATACTTGGCTAGTTTGATTAGGGGATGGTTGATGCCTGATCATGCAAGCAAGGGATTCCCGATAGGATGGGTGCGGGTTCTCAGTAGCATGGTGGAGGACAGAGACCAGTACTGATGGGGATACACTATTCTTGGGCATCTCTATTATGATTTCCACATGTGTGCCTATTGTAAGGGTAGGGCACTCAGGCCAGGATGCACCCTTCTTCTTGTATGGGTGTGGGAGCACATTGCAATCATATGACCGATCAGGCACTGAGAGACCAAAGAGGCTTATGAGCCATTCACATGCAGATACAGGCCACCAATCAGTTATGAGGCCACAAATTTAGTTGGTCACTGGCGGCGAAGACTCAATGAGATGGGGGAGATACAATGGGCACCGTATGCAGGGTGCGAGGCCTGAGGACATGAGATCCCATAGTAGTACGGGCACGTAGAGGATGAGTTTTAGGACTTGTATTACATGAGATTTGTTCAAACCAACTGCTGGTTGATCAGGAGGACAACATATATGATCTCTAGGTACATGCCATCTAGGGTACAGAGACAGATGGGACATGTCCAGGAGGTAGTTCCACATGGGTTCCCTCATCTACTAGTGACTCGAGAGGTGGGTAGTATCTAGGGGATGGGGGTTGATCCACATATAGCATGGGTGTCATTTATGGGGATGATAGAGGTCCCATGGATCAGGGCACATGAGTCTCTACAGGATGCCAGAGTGGTCCCAACATACGCTCAGTGGTGGGCAGCACATAGACTGATCAGGTTGACAGTTTTGGGAATAGTATAGGAGGATGAGAAGCCTAGAGATGGAGGGGATGGAGGAGGGTAGGATGATGATGATGATGAAGAGGATGGAGGAGGGGTGAGGGGGAGGAGAGTTCAGCCCAGGGTGTCAGCACAGAGATGGAGAGGACAGGTAGAGATACCCGCAGGGAGGCAGCCTCTGATAGTCCCAAGTGCACAGGGATAGGATCAGGGACAATAGGGACCACCTGATCAGCCATAGGGGTCACAGGGATAGGGATAGGGGCCACCAGCCGGGCACATAGCCTAGGAGTTTTATGACATAGTGGTAGCTGAGAGGGATAGTCTTTGGACTGAGTTAGGTAGGGTACATCGCTTGCTAGCGACATCTCAGGCGACTGAGGTGAGTGTGCAAGAAGAGATCAAGAGGCCACAGGGGGTACTGGTGACTGCTCAGGCCACATCGAGTAGCTTACAAACAGAGCTAGCCAGGATACAGGGGGAGCTAGCAGCAGAGACTGCTCAGGGAGATAGTTCATAGAGAGCACTAGATTTATTACAGGCTTGTGTTGAAAGCGGAGAGTTCTCTATTGTTGAGGAGTATGGAGACGTAGAGGAGATGGAAACGATGTCAGCATAGATAGAAGCTCTAATAGTAGAGAGAGACTCTCTGTGGATCCACGCAGAGACATACAAGACTGATCAAGATATAGCGCAAGACACAGGGAAGACAGTAGGATTTGGGAAAGTATTAGCAGACGCCTTTGGGACGCAGAGGGAGTGTGGCTTTAGAGGGTGAGAGGCCCTTTACTATATGACTTTGTATCACAGAGCTATGCCAGAGGTAGAGCAAGAGCCTCCTTATACAAAGAGATCTATATCCTGCAATATAGGTTGGGCTTCATAGGGATGAGTGGGGTTACCACCATGTCCAGGCAGTGGTACAGGACCATCGCAGCCACCACCATGATTAATCTCAGACCAGTTTTGATACACATTTTTGTATGATTTATGCGAGATATTATGTACTACTGAAATTTTGAGATATATATAGGGGCTTTATGGACTATTAGAACTTTATTTATGATGTTATGTGATGTTTATGCTGAATGTATGGATGCATTTATGATTTTATATTACATATGATGTTTATGATGGACATGCATGATGAGATGAATGTATATGATTATGCTGACTTATTTGTGATGTAGGGATGGGATGCATATATATATGTTAGATGTGATTTTTTAATGCTTATAGATGGATGTATTTGACATGTATTGATGTAATATGATGGTTAGTAAATGTAAATGCATATGTGATTGGTGAAATGTGTAATGAATCCTAAAATGAATGAATCCTAAAAGAATGTTAATGACTTAACAATGCCACTAAATAATGAATGGAACTAAATGCAACCTTAATGAGTAATGAATAATGAATGAAGTAATAATGAATAATGATTAATGAATGAAGTAACAATGCAACTGTAATGATTAATGATTAGTGAATGAACCTAATGAAGAACATAAGTAACTTGATGCAATATGAGACATATGGGGACATTATTTTTGTGTGTATCAAATAGGTCTAACAAAATCACTTAGGTGACTGGATAGGGGGAATAAATAGAAACCTTTTAAAAGAGAAAAATCAAAATGCAATATGACCTAACTAAAATGAAAATACTAACTACATGATAATAGTGGGATTGATACCGTGTTAATGTTGGAGAGCACACCCTAGTTTGATATTGCAAAAGGAGTTATGCACCATGTGCTAGAAAACACAAGTGACATGGCTCCTTTGCATTTTCTAGACTCTCAGACAAATAGGTTGTTAGGAACAAGAATGCAAGATATCAAGTATGATGAGACCTATGAAATGTTACTCATGAGGAGACACAGTACATCTAGATCTTTTTATGGATGTGAGATGCATGAATCTTGCCCCCAGTGAGGCATACATAGTCATAACTAAATATCAAAACATAAATGCACTAACAAACTATGACAAGCAGATCATACCACAAATGACACGTATTTTACTATATACTTACCATAACAAACCAAGATATAAAAGATCAAGGCTGTCGCAATAAGGACATAGTAAAACACAAGATAAAATCAACAAAAGGCATCCTGACCAAGTGGTCATTCAATCCAAAAGTTCTTGCCATGAACAATTTTGATGGGAGAATTGATAGAACAGTCGACACCAGAAGGATGCATCCTGATGGGCCAAAGATTGATTGATAAAAATGGGAATTCACTGGAAATTGCTTGTGAATAGAATGAAACTAGGAAAGTCAATCTATCTACTGATTTGTTGGAAACGTTTGTGATCATTGTGTCTAGAACAAAGCTTAGTATTGATATGGTAAGCTCAGGCATGTGGGAAATTTTATTGCGGAGGTGGAAAATGGTCAAGGAACTACCTGCACAAATATGGGTAGTGACTTTTATTATGGAAGGTAATGTAGGCTGTTTGGAAAAAATGTGGAAACAGATGGTGGATCTGACTACACATGGCACCTAAAATAGGTTTTCACCATGGTACTTATCCATTGCACCACCAAAGTGGTTTTCACAGATGGACGAATTTATTTGTCTTTTTCTGTTTTGATATTTTTGATACTTTTTCAAGCTTCTATATTTTTTATTCTTTTTTGAATATTTTGATTTTTTTTTTCTTTTGCTTGCTTTTTGAATGTTTTTTGGATTTTCTTCTTTTCTGATTTTTTTTGGATTTTTGACAATTTCGACTGTACAACAGACTACTGACAGATCAAGCATAGAAGCGCTTGAGATGTACAATATTTATAGGATCATGGATAGGATCTCCCTCTGGAGACGCAATCTGATAAGTGCTAGAACCATACTTTTCTGTGATGATGAAGGGCCCCAACCAATTAGGTTCAAACTTTCCTTTCTTTTCATGGTTCTGGAGGTTCTTCATATTGTGCTGCAGGATAAGATCACCAACCTAAAACTAATGAGGCTTGATCCATTTTTTGAACTGAAGGTGAAAGTGATTTTGATACATGCAGAGGTGGTCTAGGGCATTGAGGCATCTCTCATCAAGGAGTTATAGCTCTTTCAAGCGAGAAAATCTATATTCTTCTTTAGACAACAGATTCTTGAGAGATATTCTGAGGGAAGGGAGCTCAATTTTGATGGCTAGAATAGCCTTAGTACCATAAACAAGGGAAAAGGGGGTGGTTCCAGTGGGGGTTCGAATGGAGGTGTGGTAGGCCCAAAGGTGGGATTGAGGTGAAGGTGCAAATTGTGGCTAGCTTCATCGACTATTTTCTTGAGGATTTTGAGGATGGTTTTATTTGTAGCCTCAGCTTGACCATTACTTTGTGGAAAGTACTTGGAAGAGGTATGGTGGGTAATGCTGAATTTCCTACATATCTTTGTGACATCCTTGTTCTTGAAAGGTACTCCATTATCAGTAATAATGTCCTGGGGAATGCCATAGTGACAGATAAGATAGTTCAAAGTGAACTTTGAAATCTATTTTCCAGTAGTTTAGGTGAGAGGAACAGCTTTGACCCACTTGGTAAAGTACTCAGTAGAAGCAAGGATATATTTATGGCCATTGGAATAATTAGGGAAAATCTAGCCAACAAGGTCAAGAAACCAATGTGAAAAAGGCCAAGGGGTGATGGTGGGTTGAAGGGATTGGGATGGAGCATGTATCAAATCACCATGCTGCTGACAAGGCACACACTTATTCACATAGTTGTAGGAAAATTGCTCCATAGTAGGTTAGTAATATCTAGTTCATAACAAATTTTTGGCCAAAGTAAGTCCACTAGAATGAGCCCCACAGATTCCTTGATGTACCTCCTCTAAGGACGTTTGTGCTTCATCAGAATTTAGACACCTTAAAAGAGTTCCGTCAAAATGCTTTCGCAAAAGGGTATCACCAAGGATTGTGTATCAGGAAGTGTGGTGAATGAAGGCTTTACGTTGATTAGGAGTTAAGGTAAGTGGGGTATGTCCATCGTGAAGGTAGGAATATACTTCTTGGTACCATGGGGAATTAGGATCAGCAATTTCACACACCATTTCAGAATTCGGTTTGTCACAGGCAGGGACTGTAAGATTCTCAACAAGAAACTCACACCATGTGCTATGTTCTGGCATGGTGATTAAAGACCCAATTGTTTCCATGGCATCTACTACTTTGTTATTTGTATGAGGGATTTGTTGGAAGATTAGCTCAGTGCAATGCATTTTGAGATCTTCAACTGTATGATGGTAAGGAAGCAACTTGTCATTCTTTGTTTGATATTCATCCATAACTTGTTTGATAACCAATTCTGAATCACGAAGCACCAATAAATTGAGAATCTTCCATTGTATGGCCTGTCAGAGTCCAAGTACAAGGGATTCATATTCTGTAATGTTGTTGGTACAAGGAAACTTTAACTTATAAGATTTAGGGATGAGATCCCCTTTTGGTGTAACAAACAAGATTCCTACCCCCAATCCTTTCTGAGTGAAGGATCCATCAAAACAAAGCTTCCATGGTGTATTCAAGGCAAGATTATGGACTGATTCATCTAGAAAATTTGTGATCAAAGGATGTTTACCGTCAAAAGGTGCTTCAGCTAACTGATCTGCAATTACTTGTCCTTTGATAGCTTTGCGATCCACATAAACAATGTCAAGCTCACTAAGGATCATGACCCATTTCGCTGTACGACCAGTAAGACCAGTACATGCTAGGAGATATTTCAGTGGATCAATTTTGGCCACAAGATGAATCTTATGATTGAGCATATAATGCCGTAGTTTCTATGTACAAAAAACAACAGTCAGACATGCTTTCTCAATTAGGGAATAATTCAACTCATAACGAATAAGCATTCTACTGAGATAGTAAATTGCTCGCTCTTTTCTGGTATCATCTAATTATGCCAGGAGGGCTCCCAATGTGACCTCTGTAGCAGATATATACAAAATTAGAGGACGACCACCAATAGGTGGTACCAACACAGGTGGATTAGCTAGGTAGCCTTTTTAGTTTCTTAAATGCATTTTGACATAAGCAATCCCACTGAAATTTGATATTCTTGCATAGGAGATGAGAGAATGGATGCACCTTATCTACTAGTTGTGACATGAATCTTTTGATTGATTATAGTTTTCCTTGTAAATTGTGCAATTGCTTCAATTTTTTGGGTGGTGGCATCTCTAGGATTGCTTTCACTTTCTTTCGATCAACTTCTATTCCACACCGTGACACAATGCATCCCAGCAGCTTACCAAACTGTACTCCAAAGACACACTTCTTAGGATTCAACCTAAGCTTATACATCTCCAATTATTCAAAAATGGTAGTAAGGATAGGAATATGTGATTCCCTTGTCTTAGATTTTCCAAAAATATCATCCATATAATCTTCCATGATGACATGTAAAAGATCATGAAAGATGGTAGTCATTGCTTGTTGATAAGTGGCTCCTGCATTCTTAAGGCCAAAGGGCATCACCTAATAATAGAAGCTGCCCCAAGGGGTTGTGAATGTAGTTTTGTTCTAGTCTTCTGGTGCTATCCTGATTTGATTGTAACTTGAGAAGCCATACATAAGTGACAAAATTTCATGTTCGACAGTCAAATCCACTATAATGTCAATATTTGGGAGTGGAAAATCATCCTTGGGACATTCAAGGTTTAGATCTCTAAAATCAGTGCAAATACAAATGCCCCCAGTAGGCTTGCTAACTGGTACAACATTAGAAACCCATTCAAGATAATCTATTGGTCTGATTACTTCAGCATCTAGCATTTTCTGAAGCTCTACTTTGACTACTAGCGTGACTTGTGGATGCATCTTGCGAAGTTTCTGCTTAACAGGTTTTACACATGGATCTACAATAAGATGATGCATGACAAGATTTTTATCTAGCTCTAGCATGTCCTTGTAAGTCCAGGCAAAGTTGAATTTATGTTTATGCAAGAATGCTGTCATGTCTTTCTTATCCTGATCACTAAGAGAAACTACAATGTAGGTGATGTGTGGATCTATTTCTATGCCCAAATTGAGTGGAATAGTGTCTTCGATAATCATAGAGGACACTTCCAGTTCTGAGGATATAGTTGGAAAGTTAGCCTCTCCCTCCTCTAGTGCCTCAAAAAGGTTTTCACTAGAGGAAGCATCCTTTATTTTATCTTTTTCTTCATCCAAAGGTGCCTGCGAGAGGTTTTCACCAGAGGATGTATTTTCATTTTTTTTATTTTTATTTTCTTTTTCATTTTTTTGACTGAGAGAGTTGAATTGGCTACCAAAGTAGGCTTGTTCTCTGTAGTGGATTTGATGTTCATACTCTTGGAGATTCTTAAGTCCAAAGAGGGCTAAAACTGCCTCATCTGAATCACAAATGTCTAAAGCTGGTGATGAGTCTTGCTGATCCCAGTCAATTAATTCAAGGTTTGTGAGGGGTAGACGAGGAGGTGAAAGGTTGGCTTGGGTGATAGTGAAGACATGGTGATTTTAATTTAGGTCATCTTCAACATAGTGGAAAGGAATTTTGAAGAACTCTTCCTCAGTGTCTGAATCTGAGATAGCTAAACAGTAATCCTTAGTGAAGTTGGTCTTGGTATCTACGGAACCCAATCCATGTCCTTATGGATAGACATTGGTTGTTATGATCTTCTTCTTACCTGTTTCATTAGTTTCAAGGCCAGTACCATGATATCCCATGCTTTTGACAATGGGAGTAACCTTAGGATACTTTCCTTTGGGGAAAGTTACAGGTTTTTCTTCTTCATCTCTATAGATCCAATCAAGGACATTGTACTCCATGTGTTCATCTGATAGGGACCCCCAATGTTCAAAATTGGTTGTTTTGCAATGCATAAGAACTTTGTCTTTAGAGGGGGGTAATGGTGATGGTCTTCCATAAGACTTTGGAGACAAAGGGAGTTGCCCAATACATAGAGCACTTTCAAATTTATACTCTCCCATGCCTTGATCTGTAAAAGTGGCCCTTGCTTCAGATGAGGAGGGTTTGTCTTCAATAACCTTGTCTTCAGTAACTTTTTCCTTTCCTTTGGATTTGTCACCTGGTATTTCTGATGTCTTTTCTAGAATTGATGGAGTGTTTTAAATAGGGGTTTCTTGATTAGAATATTGGCCAAAATCATTCAATGGAATATAGTTAGATTATTTGCCTTCTAGTCTTTTGTAGTATTGAAAGGGCTCAAGATTTCTAGGAATTGTGATTTCTCTACCATGATGTGAGAACTTTAAACATTGATGATAAGTAGAGGGTACACCTTTGATAGCGTGTATCCATGGTCATCCCAGCAAGATATTATAAGGTAGATCTAGATCCAACACATGGAAAACCATTTCAATCAAGGTCGGGCCCACTTGTAAGGGTAGTGTGATTAGACCCTTGCTTTCTCGCTCTTGATCATCATAGGCCTTTATTGTGATTCATTTGTTTGCATCGATGAGGTCCTCAGAAAGACCGATATTATGAATCATTTTCAATGTGCACAAATTCAAGCTAGATCCACCATCTATAAGGATTCATTTTATTCTTGTGGATTGGGTTTTTCCTTCTATATGGAGGGATTTATTATGATGCAGGTCAGGACCATGAAAGTCCTTATCAGTGAAGACAAGATGTTCTTGTGCAGCTAAATTCCCTATCATAGCTTGGAATTGTGTGACATTGATGTTCTCAGGGACATGAGATTCATTTAGAGCTTTATTAAATATTTCTTTGTGAATTGGCGAGGTTGTCGAGATCTCTAGAATGGATATCTGTGCAGGCGTCTTCCCTAACTGAGCCAATAGGTCATAGTGCAAGGAAGGCTGAGCAACGGTAGATGGTGTAGCAAGTGGATTTGCAGATGTAGAAGGTTTATTAGTATCTTGTATAGTGACTTTGGGTATGTGTGTGGTAGCATTACAGTCAGCAGCTTTGAGGATTATGGTGTTAACGTGCGTGTTATCTTCTTCAATGCGGCCACAAAGAGAGTCAAACCCAAAGATATCATTTTCATTTAAACTCCCACATGTTCAATCATGGCCTATGATAGTATTGGTAGAGTAATCATATGGGATCACGTTTGATGCATTGTTTTGATTGTGACGTGGGAAGGGCTGATTGTAGACTTTGAGTTTTGCATTAGATGAGGATGCATTCTGACCTTCAACTTCAATTTTCCCATCCTTAATGAGATATTTCACAAAGTGTCTAAGCTTCATGAATTTCTTGGTATCATGTCCCTTGATGCAATGATAATTACAATATTCATTATCTCTATACCAAATAGGTTTAGGTTGATTCTCATCGAAAGGCCGAGTATTTGGATAGACTATCATCCCTTGATCTGCAAGTTGTTTGAAGATTATGTCTAGGGGTTCTACCAAAGCTATGAATTGTCACTGTTGTTGATTGTTGTTATTATTATTTTTGTTGTAATTGTTTCTAGGAAACAAGAATGATTGATTGCGTGGTTGTTGATTGTTGTTTTGATTGTGATTCTGATTGTTCTGATTCTGGTTATTATTTTGATTGTTGTTGCGATTCTGATTTTGGTTCTGATTGGTGTTGCAATTGTTTTGATTGTTATTGTTGGATGCTTGGAAAATTTGAACATGCTTGGCATTAGTCACTCCATCATTGACAACTCCTTTGTTTTTACTCCAAAATTTCAGTTTATCATTGTTGGAGGGAGTATAAAGTTTAATGCTACCTCTTTGCAAAAGGCCATCTTCAATGTCTTTTCCCTTCTTGACAAGGGATTCAAAGGTGTTGGGTGAAGCCATTTTCATTTGGAAAGACATCTCAGAGATCAAATTCTTTGTGAAGATGTCAATTAAATGACTATCAAGTATTTTCCATGGCATGCGATTTGTGACATGTCTCCATCATTGTAATAAACTAGAAAAGGTTTCTCCATTCTTTTGTTTAGTATTGCGCAAATTGCTGAGTGTTTCTTGATGCTCAATATTATACAAATATTGTCCAACAAATTTCTATGCAAGATCAAAGAAAGTAGAGATTGACCCATAAGGAAGGGCCATGAACCATTCTAAAGCTGCACCTCCAAGACTCCTAGTGAAGAATCTTTTTAAGTAATTCTCATTATAGGAAACTTCTTTACATGCAATGTAAAAATCTTTGAGATGTTGTAGAGGACATGTTTCAGATTTGTATTTCTCAAATTAGGGCATCTCAAAGTTTGGTGGGAATGGTTGCACTATGATAGACTTGTCAAATGGATAGGGAAAAATCTCCTCAAAAGAAAACTCCTTCTTGCCTCCATTTTGTAAACCTTGTACAATGCTTTTGAGCTCATTGAATTGTTGGGTGAAATTTGGAGTATTCTGTGGAATAAATGGTGGTACATAAGCTCATCCTCCTCCAAATTGTGTGGCTAAAAATCCCGTGGAGGTCATACCAACAGTAGGAGGAGGTATATATTGATAGGCTCGAGATGTATTAGTTGTAGATGTCTTCATTCCTGTTGTTTGAAACAGGGATGACATAGGCAAGGGCATGGAAATCTGCCCTATGTTGTTGATGTTAGCTCTTTCTCCTTGAGTTGTCATCATTTGAGTGTTGTTGTGTGTAGTATTATTTGGCAAACCGATTAGGATTTGTTGAATTTTTTTTGGTGTTAATTGAGGTATTGATGGAGTTGTTGATACAGGCACTGATGTAGGTACTAATGTGGAAGGTTCATTAACATTTACTTTACCGGTGTCACATGATGATATAGCATTTGAGGTAGAATCCATGGATGTAGTAGTGGTAGCGGTGGATTTGGTGACATTTCAAGTAAGGAGTGTTTCATCAAAGTCAGCAGGCACCGTGACACCATTATGAACAAGATTCAAGAATATTTCAGCACTGTTGTGCGTAATGGCATTCTCAACCATTTATAAGTTGTATGGATCACTAAGGAAGTCCATCACTTGGGTGGGTCTTTCTTCTTGGTCCACTAGCTCAGTTTCTTTGGGAACTTCCTCATCTTGTACTCCAGTTCCTTGAAAATATTGAGTGGCAAAAGGATTCTCCTCACGGGTAACAGTGTTGAATGTTTCATGTTTCTAGCTTGGGATCGAGTGACTACCATATAATGGTGGATTTAGAAGAATGGAAGACAAGAAGGTCTAAGAAATGAAATGGAGCAAAGATCTTGATTCTCGATTTGATTGGATTGGATTGATTGATGTTTGATTAAAGTTTTATTGATTGATTGATTGATTGATTTAAAGGTTTTTGAAACAAAACCTAAGCATGAAAAAACCTTGTGACGATACAAACACAAAAGGATTTTAAGAAACACTTATTCTACTTGAAGATGGAATTGTGATCTCAAGCAAAATGGGACATTACTGAGGGATTAAAATTACTTGAGATGGACGGATGGTCTACAAGAAATGTTGTGTTTGTTTGAGGATGAAGGTTTGTAATACTTTGATTAAGGTTTTCAACCTAAAAGGATTGATTTGATTTGATGATTTGATCTAGTGCTCCAAGAGAAGGAAGGATGATGATGGAAGAATTGAAGAATGATCCTAGAAGTAAGAGGTTATCTAATCGTATTTTTCAATGGTGATGAAAGCACTATTGATAGAATATTTGGCCATGAATTTGCAAATCTTGTTGTTGTAAAGGATTTTATCAACTTTCTCATGATACTCGATCTCTTGTTTGATAAATGTGGTAATATGTTGATATTTCTTAGATTTGCGAGTGGTTTCCTTCTGCTCTCTATAGACTAGAGGTGTTAGAAGCTTAACCTTCTTATGTTTCTTGAAACTGGTCATGTCATATGAAAATTCTGATTTTGGCTGAATGAATGAATGATCTAGGGCAAATGATTCTAGGGCCCTACAAAAGACCAAATTTCAGATGTCTTAGCGGATTTGGAAGCTCACTGTTTTCAAGCGGAGATGATAGTCTCAAATGCAGACGATGATCTGTGTAGATGGAAATCTACCCAAATGGTAATCTGCATAGATGACTGATCTAGAGAGGAGATGACCAACTATTGCTAAGACAATGTGTTGAAATTGTGGGCAAATTTTGGTCTTCAGTTTTATTTTGGACAGATTTTTTCAATGGCAAGAACTAATTTTTGCACATTGAAACTAGAAAAATAACAAGCACACATCTTAAAAAAATCCAGAAAGGGACAAAGAAACCTTGTGGAATACAAGAAAATATGACTTTGGGGAAATTTTGATTCAAATTGTAAAATCTCAATTGTGTATGTTCAAGTGACTCTTTCAAGCCACTTATGTTTTTACTTGGTTTATCACAACGAAGATAGTTCAAACAGTAGCTACCTTAGGAAATTGGCTTTGCATGAAATATTATAGGCCCATTTCTTGGTAGTCCTTAAGCTCACACAACAGTGTCACCCCCAGAAGGGCACCTGTGTTTTTTCCTTTTGCCAGGTATTGTTGCTGTGCTACGAAGATCTCTTTCGCAACACAATACCTAGGACATGTATGATGGGAATCTTGGGGGGAGATTCTTCCCTCCCCTTGCACTATAATAAATCACCATTCCGATGTGAATCAGGTAGGCTACTAATTTATAGTTGCTTATAAGATTTCATGGTATCCCTGCAATCAGTTTGTACGACGTGAGACACTTAAGTCTCTAATTCAACCATGCCAATATGCTGAGGATATTCACTCAGTATGGACTACCATTGAACATGACCTGCCCAAGATTGAAGGGATAAAGAGGACCTTTGGGTCACACTTTATTTCTATACCAGCCAAAGGGATTACCAGTTTGAGGTCATCCTCTAAAGGGGAAGCACACCCTCTAGACAGACCTCTCTAGAAGCTTGATTAAGCTAAGATTTCTCTTCACCCAAGTTCCATGAAGGCGAGGGGAGAGGATACGACTATAGTTTAATCATAGTGTCACGTATTTTAAATAGATTTAATCTAAATGACAAAATATCTTGAAAGAAGTGTTGAAAAATACTTCTTCAAACACACCAAGAAGAATTCATTCCAAATTGAACCTAATTAGAGCAACTATGTGTTTTCTACCTAAGAAAAATACACAATAGTATGATTAAGCATGCAAGTTCAATTATTTTCCCACACAACAAAAATGAAATCTTGTAAAGGTGTGTTAATTTTCTTTATATCATTAGAGATATGTGAAGTTCATTCCCTTAAGAATTCAAGATTGGATGTGGTAAATTTTCCTTAAGCCACATACATTCCAAAATAAATGATTAATCATGCAAGTTCATTCCAAAAAATCTATTAAAACTTCCAGGGAACCTGCACGAACAGTTAGTAGTTTTCATATTTGAAATGTGAAATGTTGCAAAAGATAGTATCCCATAGGAAAATTGTGCAGCCGGTGATTTGGGCAGATGGTGATCTACGTAGATGGTGATCTGCACAGATGGAGATCCGTAGATACAGTTGTTCACCTGCACAAATGGCCAAACAAGAAACACAATCAGATTCTGCTAAAAAATAGACTTAACAGACATAAAGTTAAGATTTTTTATCAATTTGGACAACATTTAACTCTTAAAAAGTGTCATACTGTCAAAAACTAGAGAATTAAAATAATCAAAACTTGATAAAAATAGTTTTAAACCATGTTACTAAAGTCTATTTTTTAGAAGGCGAAGACGGTGATTTATGGGTGCAGATGACCAAGAAGTGAAAATGGTGATCTGTGGAGACGACAACTCCAGAGCGGAGACAGGTCTAAGTGAAAATTTTTAGAACCGCGAAAAAAATGTGAAATCTACGAAAAAAAGTGTTAGAATTTAAGGGACGTGGGTCCCACTAGGCATGCCAAAATGTATATGCTGGAAACCTACCTATTGGGAGCACGCTCAGACATGCAAATGTTAGAGATATAAAATCATTAAACTACACTAACATGTCTAAAAAGCATACTTCAAAATATGATTTCCATCACAACCTCTGATGAATTGAACAAGGGCACCCAATGCCTTGTTGATTTGCTCTTAGGGATATTTGTGGGTGTGCTCTCTCAACACAATATCAAAATCATACTTTGATTGCTTGCATGCTATGGATTGAAACCTACAATGCAAACTAATGGATGTGAAGAAGAGCTTAAGAAAAAGTATGAGGAACTTGTCTCAAGCCTTCACCAAATGATGATGATGAATATGCAAACACTACACTTAAGATGATATGCAAGAGATAAGAAAACTAGATTCATTCCATTTAAGCCTAAGATGTGATTTCTAGATTTTCAAATGAACTAAAGCATGAAACATGAAATGCACTAAGAAATTCTAGAGCTAAACTAGCATGATAACAATGCATAAAAGGGAGATGATTTGCTTTTGACAATGGCCTCTATTTATAGATTTTTTGGAGGAGAGAGAGGGCTTGGATGAGGTGGAGCTCATATGGAATCCACATATGTGCCACATGAGGGACACATAAGCCATGCAAGAGGCCCACTTTTCTCACACGTGTGAGTAACTTTGGATGTGATGGGTCAAAGTGTACTTAAAGTACACATGTGAAGGATCTTGTAAGAGGTGTAAGAGATTTGGTCCAATAAAATACTTTTATAAAGTGTAAGAAGGTGTCATCATGGGTGTAAGAAACCTTGTTGGCACCAAATAAGGATTATTTGGAAAAGGTGATTTTTGGAAATTTGCTCACACATGTGTGAGCAAATAATTAGGACTAATTAGTATAGGAATCAAGAAATTAGTCTAATTAACCTTAGTTAATTAGTAAGTAGGTCTATTTGGTGAGAGTGATGTGAGGTAGGGTAGGATCTAGGTTCCAATTAGCTTAATGTAAATTTAAAATTTAGATTAATTTGGTTTAGTAGAATTTAACTCATGTGAAGGAATATTTAAATTAAAAATTTATTTAAAGGGGACTAATGAAGGGGAATCTATTTATATAAAATTTAATACATCAAAGGGGATAGTATTTAAATTAAATTTAAATACTATGGAAAGTGAATTATATTTAATTAAATAAATAGAAGAACATAACAAATATAATTAATTAATTATAATGTTATGGGAATATTAATTAAATTAATATAAGGACAATTTTAGAGGTCTACATATAGTACCAAATTTGACATATCAGAAGGTATTGCAGGGTATCCCCCCTTGGTGTAGAAGGACCTAAAGTGTAGAAGTATTAGGAGATTGCTTGCTAGTTGGTCCTTTTCTTGCATAAGCATACATTTGGAGGTAGCTCTTCTATACAAAAATTTCATAAAGGGAAGAGGTTGTTGTTATTTCTATTACAACATAAAAAAGAACCAAGAGATGTGTTGGTTATTATTTTGTTTGAATAAACTAAATTTTTAGCACACATTTTTTGGCACCCACCATGGGGCTAGAGCTACTAAATTTCATCATTTTCCATTAATATGTTCTTGCACGTCGAAGACCATGGTGTAGAGTTGTGTTTCAAAAGAAAAAAATCATTTTCTTCCTCATAATCTCGTTTACGGTTCTTAAAAGCTCAATTTCTATCTTAGAATCTCGTTTCCGGTCCGAGAATTTTGTTTCTAGTGAATCTTGTTTCTGGTGAAGTCTTTCATTTTTGGTCTATAATGCTGCGTTTTGGTGTTATTTTCTCTGTTCCAGTAAACTTGTATTTTCAATGTTTGTTTGTGTGTTTCCAGTTTCTAAATTTGTGTTTCCAATTTCTAAATTTGTGTTTCTAGTTTCTAAAGTTGTGTTTCCATTTTCTAAAGACGTGTTTCTAGTTTCTAAAGTAGCGATTCCATTGTTTATTTTTGCATTTTTGGGACGGATTGATATAATACTAAATTTTTCTATCAGATTTACAATTCTAACTTTTAATCGAGTAATTTTACTATTTTTTGATCTGATCTTATTGTGCAGATTGGATATTTTAATATGTACAAATGATTAATTTTAAACTACTAATGATTTAGTGGTGTAGGAATGACTTTTTTATCCAAAATGAAGAAAGTAGTGCATCACATTCCTATTTTTCGTAAAAGGAAAGCTTTGAAGAGAAAGATTGAACATCAAGCACATCAAAAGAAGTATATTGAGAAAATTTAAGTTGAAGAGGAAAGAGAGAGAATTAATAGATATATTTATATTCTCCAAGCTTATCAATTAAAATAAAATGTTTACATACACATCCCAATCCTTATGTCCATTCCTTACTTTAGGAGTGAACCTTATTATGGTTGATGTTTACTGAATTATGCCTTGAGATTTTGATGATTTTGACATTTTGGCAACTAACTTATCATAAAATTCAAGAAAATTGTTAGAAGGATCCTCAATTTTAGGTTGAGGAAGGCATTGAAGAAAAGACTTGCACATGCATTTAAGCTTGAGTGGGCGAGATCCATTGAAAGAATGCAAGAGGAAGGTAAAGCTTATGATAATTATGCACACATTGTAAATCTTTATCAAGAAAAGTATAACTTGGAAGTTGATAGAAATGCTCATTTTGAGTAAATCATTAGTCATTTTATTTATTTGATCTTGCTAACCGTGGGATACTAACCTTTGATCACAAGCTTGATATCATTGAAGGAGCAAAGCAAAAAGAAACAAAATATTGCTAAAACTTCTAAAAGGGGCACATTATAATCCTTACAATCTCATGTGTGGAAATTTCATTTGAAAAGAACATTCTCTCAATAAAAAAATAGATTAATTAGGGACCTTCATTGTTTGTGGACTAAGATGATAGGGATATTCTCTCCCTTTAACTGGGTGACCAAAACACTAGACTCATCAAAGTCCCCTTAGTTGGAAAAAGGTCAAAGAATTAATCTTGTGTGTGACATGTTTGAATATTTGATGTGGTATTGATATGATCTCTCCTTAACTAGGTGACCAAAATATCATACCCACTTAAATCTAATTTTCATTTCAATAGTGCATTTAATCCTTAGCAGGCCTGCCTTCTGAGATTTGCCTTAATGAGGCTAGTGAGAGGGAACAAACCAAGTGGGATACAACCAAAATCCATGGAATTCCAACCCACTATAAAATAAAATGCGTTCATCCTTAATGGGGTGATCGATAGAAAGATATGGTGAATAGACCTCTTTTAGTAGTCCTTAAGATTGCGCAAAACTATATTTTTATGCAGGTAAGAGGGCCATGTAATGAAGCTTATACTCAAATGTTTGTGAATGGAATCATAATACAACATTAATAGATAATAATCCTACCCATTTATCCGTGGTGTATCTGTTATGGTGCAAGGGGTTGTGTGTGAGTTAATACACCTTCATAAAATTAGGAAAATTAATCACAATTCTATGGAAAGAAATAAACAATTTAATCTAAAGAATTGAATTTAAGATCCATAACATCTCATGGTTCTCTAACTAGGATTTGCAAGTAGAGCTCTCAGCCTTAATATCTACTAGTGACCTTCCTAGAATGAGAAATTGATGATAAAATGCCTAAATCTAGCTCTCAATCTTCTCAAAGATGATACAAAATGCATTGAAATGCTCTCATGAAATGATAAAATCTCTCAATTTACTACAAAATGCTCTCACTATTTCTCAAATTGCTATGAAATTGCCTATAATGAGGATGCTTTGCATTAAAATTTTTTAGGATATATTATGCTTGAAAAATGCTTGTATTTATAGTAAAATCCCAAGGGTAAGGGTTAGAGTGAATTGACCATGGGTTAATCCTTGGTTGAGTTTGATCTCTCAAATGGTTTCAAATAAGGGGACCATTTAAATGTTGTCCTCAAAGGGTGGGACAAGATGAGTGGATGAGATTTAAAAGGGAAAATGAGAGATTGAGATGCAAAATTGGAGTGATCCATGTGCAAGTGTGTTCTCAATTCTCATTGGCTCCTCTATTTGTGTTAAAAGGTATTAGGAATTTAATTAATTCAATAATTTAATTAATTTATCCATGTAAGGAATAGGCTCATTTTGATTTTTGATTTAAATATACAATTAATTGATTAAAATCAATTGCATAATTTGATTAATCCTTTTAGGCTTATATTTAATTATTTGATTTCATGATTAATTAATCCCTTGATTTAAATTTGATTTAATCCACTTTGATTGATAAATGTCTATTTAAATTGATTTTGATCCATTTTGAAGCATTTAATCAGATTTTGTTGAGATTTACAGATTTTGATGATACTAAGACACCTGGTCAATTCTGGGTGTCTACAAATGCCCCTCTTTGAATTGATGTGTGAAGTGCATTGATTCAAAGAATATTGCATCTCCTGATGTAGATTGGATGATGATTGATTTATTGATGCAAAACTTGATGTAAAAATTAATGTGAAACCCTGATGTGAAACTTGATGTAAAATTTGATGTGAAACCTAATTTGATTTGAAACCTGATTTTATTTGATGTAGAATGCCCCAGTGATAAAAGTTTGAAATTTTAATGCCCCAGATTTGATAGCCTGATTTAATGATCTAATGATATATGCCCCCTCAGAAATGAAAACATTTTGATATCTAGATACCAAATATGATGTGATTGATGTAAAAAGTAAATCTAAATGATTTCATTTCTGAAAAAAATAAAGTATAATGATAATAAGATCACAAGATGCCCCAGTGTGTAGAAAATGCAGTTTTAGGTCCCATGGGGTAAAAATTATCTCCAAAATTAGGTCAAAATAGCTTAAATAGGTTGAAAAACCCAAATTTACTATTCATTTTCACTTTTTAATATATTGAGATTTTGCTCTAATTTTGTTGTGATTGAGAGCAATGGTGGTCCCTATCCGAGAGCATCGATTCAATAGAGCACACCGGTATTAGAGACCTCCTAACTACGGACCTTCGGTGAGTGGTTTGAACCTTCTTGGTGCATTTATTGCTCTTTTTGATAGCATTTATTATCATTTATTATTCTTTTTAGATTAATATTAGCAAAATGCCACTTAGGATCTTTTAAATGACACGTAGGGTAGTGAAATGTCGCGTCTGCACAGTAAAATAATGCGTATGAAGTGTTAAACACTGCTTAGGAATTAGGTTAAAATGTTAACCCCATGTTTGCAATGATGCGTAAAAAACCCTTTTGCAAAATTAAGATTTAAATGTCACATAGCATAGTTTGAATGACGCGTAGAATTTGCAAACACCGTGTATGCTGTAAAGCAATGCCTCCAAAAGTTTAAATGATGTGTATGATTTTTTTAATGATGCATAGCAGAAATGGCGCTTTCACTTAATCAAGTGACACGTACCATGATATTTGATTAAAACCTAATTTAAAATATAACAAGTTGTCTTTGATTGATTGTCTAGATGACCAGATTGATTGCCAAGTTAAAAAGATGTGATTCTATGATGTTACTTAGTGTTTAGGATATTAGAATAATCATACCAATGAATGTTTGATGTGTCAATCAGATTGAGTAAAATATATTTCAAATTGATCCTTTCTCAAGATCTAGAGGTCAAGAACAATGGATTAATGTGCTTAAAAAGAGAAAATATAGCTTTAATATGTTTGATTGAATTAGAATGATCAACCAATAGAAAGATACTAATGTAATTCACCTTGTTTGCAAAATGTAGGCACATTATCGTAAGTTGTGTGTATGGAATGTAGCATCTTGGGTCTTCAATCTGGTTGATGAGCTAACCTTTCCAGAGAGATAGCCGATCGTGACATGTGGGCTTAGATTCCTTCTTGATCTCCCTAGGTTTCAGCTAAACCAAGGTTTATTGATAGCTATGGCAGAGCATTGGCACTCTGACCATAATACTTTCCATCTACCCCTCGGTGAGATGACCATCATGCCAGAGGATGTATATATATTGCTGAGGATCCCGACCCGTGGAGAGCAGGTTTACTATGATCAGGTATACGATGGTAGCGCATGTAGACGGGTGTTTAGAGATGCCACTATTGATGATGATAGCATTACATGGGCATAGTTTGTGTCATTCCCTACTTTTCCAGCTTTTCTAGGAGTAGTGATTAGAGGAATTCTCTTACAAGATAAGAGAGGTCATGGTTTTTTAGTTGGATGGGGCCACATACTAGAGGACTTGATTGCACATCCGCAGAGATTAGACTAGGGATCTTGCATGCTATCCTAGTTATATCATGATTTACATGAGGTTGTATACAGGCACAATGCTGCTATATCTACAGGTGCAGTGTTGTTACAACTATGGAATTGGGATCATATCCTGGTTACTAGACCTATATCAACACAAGTACAAGGTCGAGAATATCCCTACACTTTTATATATGATGGCATGATTGTACAACATTGTCTAGGCAAGGTTGAGTTATGGCGTTGGAATATCAACAATATTAATCAGGTCATTTGGAGACTATACTTGGGCTACGAGGGATGGAGAGAGGATGATGATGAGCTTCCATATATGTTTTCCCCTCGGTGGATGATTGGTTGATCACCACTATGTATAGAGAGTTTATGTTCTCCGACAGTATGGTCATGTTCAGGATATGATGCAGGGTATGGAATTGTATGCGAGAGTTCATGCATAATGATCCATGTGGGGAGCTCTAGTTGATTATTATTTTTCATGTGTAGAGATCGAGTAGTTAGGCTATGTCAGATGGGATAAGATGGAGCATGTGGCTGATGGAGGTATGTTCACTGAGTATCAAGAGTGGTTCTCTCGACATAGATTCAGAAGATTCACAGATCTGGCAGAGCCTATTCCTGAT
The DNA here is from genome assembly GCA_018584345.1 of Thuja plicata. Classification (NCBI taxonomy): domain Eukaryota; kingdom Viridiplantae; phylum Streptophyta; class Pinopsida; order Cupressales; family Cupressaceae; genus Thuja; species Thuja plicata. The sequence goes on along the minus strand of MU225325.1, from coordinate 5,987,192 downwards.
GTTGATGAGATGTTTTTTTATGATGATGGAGATGGGGATGATGGTGGTGATGGTGGAAGGAGACTGTGGAGGTAGAGAGTACCTAGGGCTCCTCGGGTACTGAGAGTTGCAGGACCTCAGATCTGGGGTGGATATGTGAAAGCTTGAGGTGGTGGATTCAGACAGCCTAGATAGAGGTAGGTACAAGTATTGATGCAGAGATAGGTTCAAGATATTCCAGCTATAGCTTGGGATAGGAAGAGACAGAGACAGGTACAGGAAGCTAGAAAGGTTCCTTTATAGGGTCAAATTCCATAGAGACCAGCATCTCCTCCAAGATAGGTACCCCCTTAGGTAGATCTATAGGTTAGTGCAACACAGGTTTAGGGTGCACCTCAGATACAGGTGATATCACCAGTACCATTAGCACCATAGGCACCTCCTATTCCTCCTATTATTGATAGCTTAGTATAGGATGTGAGAGGATTATAGGTAGGGATAACTACAGTGACTAGATGCTTGGATCAGGTGACTATGATGTTACAAGAGGTCTTGGCTACGATGGCTCAGTTACCTACGAGTGCTAGCATGAGTCAGGCACCACCTGCCACTTAGGATAGAGCAGGTGACAGGGGTCCCAATGGGTCAGGGGATGGATCAGGTGCTACTGGAGATGGATCAAGTGCCCTGGCTGGGTCATAAGATAAATATGAGTTTGATATCCAAATAATGTATTGATGTATCATATGGATTTTTTGATTAGGACTTGATGTATGGATCATTTTGTTGATGTATCTTTGATATACAGATTTGTTATAGACATTTGATGATGGACATTTATCTATGATTCTCTTTGATTGATTTCCCTTTGATGTTGATTTGATGTGAGATTTCCTTATATGCATATCTACATGATGTCTATGATGCTCATACTTTTATTTATGCTATGGATGTAATGTCTTAGATTATGACATAGATATATGGATGCAAATGATGTTTAAGCAACTAGTTCTATATGATTTTGATTTTAATTGGATGTATGGCTTATGCAATGCAATGATGTGGATGCAATACTTAGTGCAATAGTACAATGAATGCAACTATCTTTTTGGATTTTGATGTATGCAACTTAGATTATGAAATGCAATTCTAAAAGATGGAGGATAAATGAATAATTATTAATGTATCTTTTCTTTTGATTTTCTCAAAATATGTATAAATAATGATTAATGATTGATTCTATGAATGAATGCAAAAGATAATCTCACATAATTGATTTGAAACCATTGAATTTGATGTAACCCCCAAAATGTTGAACCCCCTTGTACTTGGAAAAACAATGGATTAACACTTCTAAATAATGCAGTTAATCTAACATGAATATGCAATGCAATGCAACTAAAGGTCACTAGCTTTTTGTGAAAGAACTGTAAAAGAGATATATTTTCATCATTGAGCATTGTGGAACTAGGAGTCGATACAATCCTTACTGGTGCCACTGTGACCATAAGAATATGAATATGAATTTCATCTCAGTTGGTAACCTCTTTTAAGAACCTAGTACAACCCTCACTAGTTGAATGACCAACTATGGGAGTATGAATACTGGTTTCAACGGATTCAATGTTGCAAGTGGATTTTGGTATTAAGATATGGAAGATCTAAATAGCCAAGGTATCCTTTTGTATGAAAAAATAAAGGTTAATCCCTCTTCCTATATGAATTTCCTTGATGGTTCTTTGATGACCATGTCATTAGATGAATTCACACAAGTTAAAGACTCTCCCTCAAAATAGTCACACAAAAGCCAAGAAAACATCATGTCTCTATCATCGCCAATCTAGTCGAAACATCATCAAATAGCTAAAAGTACATGGCTTGAAAAAGTCAATGAAAAACTCATCAAAAATTTCAAGTGTTGTGCAATGTATCAAGATTCTCAAAAATAATTCCAAACAATCTGGTCATTTAGGGTATTGTCAATTTTTAATCTTGATAAAATAGGTCAATGAAACTCAAGGATCATGTTGTAGGATCAAAGTGCTTTGGGTTGAACAATGATATCCATCAAAGGTTCCAAAATATCTCTCCTCTAAATTCTAAAAATCTTCTTCTGTCGTGTGACCAAAATGTTGCACTTGTGTATCCGTTTGTACCAAAAACCAATGATTTTGCCCCCAAGTGAAAAATGTGATCAATGTGAAACTTAGGGCAAATGAAACCTAGAATGCAACAATGCAGCTGAAAGGATTTATTATGACTTATGAAAAAATGATGGATGTAATGAGGATATGTACAAGTGAGATGGTGAAAGACAATATGTACAAATGCGACTAGGAACAACCTAAGGGACAAAAGGTGCCTATTTCCAGGTTTTCACCTTTTGGGATTATTGCTCTTTTTCTCTCTTTTTGATTTTTTTTCTACCAAGGCGCATATTTCTAGGTTTTCACCAAGGCACTTTTCTCTTTTTCAAATTTTTATTTTTTTATTTTTTCTGCTTTTCCATTATTTTTGGCTTTTTGATCTTTTTGATTTTTTTTTGTATTTTGATCTTTTCTCCTTTTTTTTGTCTTTTTTACTTTTTCTCATGTACAAATTTAATGTTGACTCATCTGATAATCTCATCTGATACTCTTTCCTCAGATACTCTTTCGTCTAATCAGGTGTGAAACCTCTTAAGATGTATGCTATTGATAGGCTCTTGTAGTTCATCACTGTCACAATCGGCCAATTTGTAAGTTCCTGTCCCAAAAGTAGAAGTAATGAAAAATGGTCCAAGCCAATTTTCTTCCCATTTTCCTTTCTTTTCTCTATCAACCTGATTTTTAGGATTTTCCCTCAATGCTAAATCTCCCACTTGAAAGGTTCTTGGTTTAATATGCTTGTTGTAGTTCCTCGAGATTTGATTCTGATACACTTTCAAATTATCATAGGCTTGCATTTGATGTTCCTCCAATAATTCCAATTGTTGAAGTTGGGTGACCCTATAATCCTCATCTGTAATCAATCCATGTAGTGACACTCTTAGGGATGGTATTTCAACTTCTAAGGGTAGAACATCTTCGGCCCCATAAACCAATGAAAAAGGTTGTGCCCCTGTCGGGGTGTGAATACTAGTTCTATAGGCCCATAATGATGGATTTATTTGAAGGTTCCAATCTCTACCTAATTGACCAACCGATCTTTTGAGGATTTTGAGAATTTTCTTATTGGTAGCTTTTGCTTGTCCATTACCTTGGGGATAGTAAATGGATGAAGAATGATGAGTAATATGAAATGTGTCACAAATTTCATCTACATCTATGTTCTTAATTTGTTTTCCATTATCTGTGATGATGGCGTGAGGAATGCCATATCTGCAAATGATATGATTAAGGATGAACATGGAAATTTGTTTCCCCATGGCAGTTGTTAAAGGGACAACCTCAACCCATTTAGTGAAATACTCCATTGCGGTGAGAATGTACTTATGTCCATTGGAAGGTGGATAAATCATGTTGATCAAATCAAAACCCCATTGGTAAAATGGCCATGGTGTGACAAATGGGTGTAATTATTTCCCTGGTTCATGGATCATATCTCCATGGTATTGAAATTTTGCACAAACCTTTACAAATTGACAAGCATCTCTTTCTAAGGTTTTCCAAAAGTACCCCATGTGTAGGAGTTTCTTAGCTAAGTTTAACCCCCTTGAATGTGACCCACAAATCCCCTTATGGACATCTTTCAAAGCTAATTTCATTTCATCTTCCTCTAGACACCTAAGGAGCATTCTGTCAAGACCCTTACGATACAATATGTCGAAAAGGATGGTGTAATGAGCCACTTGTCTTATGAAATTTAATTTTTGAGAAAGCGTTTGGTCTATAGTTAAGGTTTGGTATTTTAGGTAGGCATAAATGGGTCCATACCATGGTGAGTCATGTTCTTTTAGGAGGGCAATTATTTGGAAATCAGGTAGGTCAAATGCTGGTTTAACCAATTCTTCCACCAAGAACTCATACCTCGTGTTTTGATTAGGAATTTGAAGCAAAGATGCCAAGGTAGCCATTGCATCCATTGCTCTATTCTTGTCACGTGGGATTTGTTCAAAAGTAATAAAAGAAAATTACTTTTCCAATCATCCACCAATCTTTTGTAGGACATCAATTTTTCATCCTTGGTATTATATTCATTATTAACTTGATTAATGATTAATTGAGATTCCCCATAGACTTGTAATTCTGTGACATTCCATTCTAAGGCCATCTTGATACCTATGCCCAAAGCTTCATACTTCACAATGTTGTTTGTGCAAGGAAACAATAACTTGTAATATTTTGGGGTTGTGTAACCTTGAGGTGTGATCAAAAGAATGCCTACCCCACTACCATTTTGGGTGTAAAATCCATCAAAGTATAAGGTCCATGTCTTGGCTTCCACATTAACAATCTCATAATCAGGAAACTCCACTTTAATTGTATGTGTAGATGCTAAAGGATATTTGGCTAATTGATCTGCAATAACTTGACCTTTGATTTCTTTCCTATCCACATACTCAATGTCAAACTCAGTAAGCACCATTACCCATTTTTCAATTCTTCTTGTTAGAGTTGTTTTACTAAGTAGATATTTCAATGGATCTATTTTGGCTATTAGCTTTGCCTTATGCATCAACATATAATGTATTAACTTTTGAGAGGAAAATACCACTGCTAGGCAAGCCCTTTCCATGAAGCTATAGTTTAATTCATATTTTATCAATGTTCTACTCAAGTAGTAGATAGCTCTTTCTTTTCCTTCATTATCATCTTGTGCCAATAAGACCCCTAAAGATTTTTCTGTTGCTGATATATAGAGTAATAAGGGTTTACCTTGAATAGGTGGCATCAAGATGGGTGGATTCATCAAGTATATTTTCAACCATGTGAAAGCTTTATCACACTCCTCATCCCATGTGAAGATTGTGTCTTTATGTAGCAACCTTGTGAATGAATGGAATTTTTCCGCCAATTGACAAATGAATCTCCTTATAGATTGAAGTCTTCCTTGAAGTGACCTCATTTGACTAATATCCTTTGGAATGTTCATGTCCATTATTGCTTGTAATTTTTCAGGATCTACTTCAATGCCTTTTGCAGAAAAATGTAACCTAGGAGTTTTCTGGATTGTACCCCAAAAACACACTTCTTTGGATTGAGCCTTACTTTGAATTATTCTAACCCGGTGAAGATCTTTTCTAGTATGGGTAAGTGATCCTTTCTTTTGTGTGACTTAGCTAGAATATCATCCACATAATCTTCTAGGATGGTGTGCATCATATCATGGAATATAGTGGTCATTTCTCTTTGATAAGTTGATCCGACATTTTTGAGACCGAAGGGAATCACATTCCAAAAAAAAGTGCCCCATGGACATGTAAAAGATGTATTATCTTGATCTTTATGTGAAATTCAAATTTGGTTATATCCACTAAATCCATCCATCAAAGAAAACATAGAATGACCGGCAGTTAGATCCATAATAGAATCAATGCTAGGTAATGGAAAGTCATCTTTCATGAAAGAAAGGTTTAAATCTCTAAAATCCATGCAAAATCTTATGGATTTATCATGTTTGGTAATTGGTACAATGTTTTTGATCTATTTTGCATATGCAATTACTCTTATGAATCCAACCTTGAGTAGCTTTTCCAATTCTGCTTTTACTAAAAGGGCTATATGTGGATGCATTTTTCTCAATTTATGCTTAAAGAGTTTAACACCGGGTCTCACATTCAAATGATGCATTATAAAACTTGGATCCAATCTGGGCATATCAGCATAAGACCATGCAAATTTGATTTTCTTTGCTTTGCTTGAAATAATTCAATGAACTCTTTCCTCTCTAAAGGACTCAAAGATGTTGCCAAGTGAATAAATTTGGGATCCACTTCGGTACCAATGTTAAATTTTTTTGTGGGTTCAATGCGTATGGGTGATCTTTCATCTTCATGTGCTAGTAAGGTGTCCAACTTCTCTTCCTTAGGTTCCATAGTTGGGTTTTCACCTTTGGAAACATCCTTTATTTTTACTTTTGTTTGGTCTAGCACTGCCACATGGTGGTTTTCACCACTAGACGTTCTCATTTTTTTTTGTATTTTTTCTTGTTATTTGATAGATTAAGAGGTTGGATACCTGCCCCTATGATCATGTCTAGAGTGAATTCATTGATGAAATAATTTGGTTCAACCGCATTTAGGTATAAGGCCATTGCATTGTCATTTGGGAAGTATAGTAAACCATTTGGCTCGGAAAGATCCCAATCAATAAGATCAGGGTGATTAGGGACAAGGATTCATTGGATGAATTGTAATTTGAATGATTTATGGACATGAATTCATTGGATGGCTCATACATTTTATTTCTAAGGTCTATGACATGTGCTTCTTCAAGATGGTCTATGGAAGTAGGATCAAAATCCTCTTCACTAGAGTCCTCTAAGATTTCCATGGGAAAAAAAGCATGTGGATTAAACACAAGGTTATAATCTCCCACCCACGAAGGTACCCAAGGTTAACCTATCCATTTATTGTAAGGAAGTGCTTTTTCTACATTGGATTGTTGAGGTTCACTTGATGTTTGAGTAGAATTCGAACCTTGATTCACATATTCTTGATTCTCAACTTTAGGGGGAGTTGCATAGGTTTGAATAACATAAAATTCTATGTCATGACAAGATTATTTGGAAAAGGAATCCCACTCATAATCCCTAGAATCATCTTCACTTTAAGAACCAACCATGTGTATATGTTCATGAAAATCATGCATGGGACTTGAACTTTCTCCTTTGCTTTGGAACCCCATTCCTGATTTTTCTTCCTTTGATCGCCAAGCTGGTTCAATAGGTTCTAGAAATCCTCTATTTCTTATCCCTAAGGGTCCTCTTCCCTTGTACCCCATCTTGTTCATGATCTCAAATCCCTTTCCATATTGACCAGTTAGGATGTTGATATGTTGCACCCTTTCAATGGGATTATTTGAATTATCCTCCTCCTTATAGAGCCATTGTAATACTTCATTATCTTCTTTTTCCATTTCTTGTTTGTCACTTTCTCTCAAAAAATGAGAATTATATTTGTGAGGTTGATGAGTTTTGGATGGCTTCCCATGTGTCCTTGGGGATGTAGGTAAATAAAATAGGGAAATAAAATACTCCCCTACCCTTTTTGAGTGAATTTTGCATTGTTTCTCAAATTGGTTCATCATGTCATTCATTTTTTTTTATATTGATCTCTCTTGACTTGCTCTCTCTTCCTTGGAAGGTTTTTAAACTTCCATCCTTGAGGTAGAAACCTTAACTGAATTATCATGGGAATTTTGATCCTCATAACTCATCTTTTCTTTTCCCTTAGTTGATGTAGTTGAGCTACCTTGATGAGGGTTTGAGATTGATGTAACATTTGATGTTGACTTTGAAATTTCCTCTTTATCTTTCGCCATGGTAATATCAGGGACGACTCCTTCCCTATTATGAGGTATAAATAGTTTTTGACTTGGCTTCAATGCATTGCAATATTGGAATGGGTTTGAATCTCCTCCAATCATGATCTCTTCCCCCATGTGTGGAAATTTTATACATTGGTGATAGGTAGAAGGTACCGCTTGCATTTCATGTATCCATGGCCTTCCCAATAATATATTATAAGTTAATTTCATATCGAGGACCTGACATATGGTATTGTTTTTTATAGTTCCCACTTGAATTGGTAGAATAATCATAGCCTTTGAATATCTTTCATCCTCATCATAAACCTTAATGGTGATTTTCTTTTAAGGGTCAATGGAAGATTTGGTTAACCCTAATGACTTGACAAGGTTTAAAGTGAAAATATTAAGACCATATCCCCCATCTATGAGAAATATCTTGATCCTATGCTTTTGGATTAACACTTCTATATGCAAGGGAAAGTTTTGAGGATGTGTGATAGACATATCATCTTGCTCTGAAAATGAAAGATGATGAGGGGCTATGAGATGGCCTACCATGCTCTGAAATATATCTTCCTCTAAATTTATAGGAACAGTGGTCTCGACTAAGGATTTTTCCAAGATCTCCTTGTGATTAGGAGAAAGCTTCAACAGCTCCAAAAGTGATATTTGTGTCAGATTCTTTTGTAATTGATCCACCAAACTATAAATATTTTTTGTAGGTGGTGTTTGTTTAGGAAAAATAATTGGTGTTTTAGGACCAATAGTTATAGGAGTACCCCCTTGTAGGGTAACCCTTGAGGCTTTCCCCCTTGTGATGGCATTAGATGTTTCCACCATAGGTTGTTCTTTGATCTACACAACATTGATAGTAGTCTCATGTCTGGATAGGGCATTGATAGTATTCTCATATCTATGTGCAAAGTTAACATTATTATTGCCTCTCGCATTGTTACCATTGTTTTCTCCTCGTTTGAGTTGGAAGATTCTCCTTTTTTCATGTTTATAGAAAGGAGTCTTAAAGGCCGTGTGATCTTAATTATTTTGAGGGCCTTCTACCTTTATCACACCATTGTCGATGAGATCTTGTGCCACATGTTTGGGACGCATGCAACCATTAGTTTTATGTCCCTTATTTCTATTGTACTCACAATGGCTATCGTCACTCCACCAAGTTGGCTTGATTTGAGGTTCATATGGTTGAGCTCTCTGTAGGTCAATAATTTTATTTTCAATAAGTGTTCTTAATAAATTTTCCAATGGTTCACCCAAATTATTAAATGTCCTTTTGGGTGTAGGTGCAAAGAAAGGTTTAGGCTAATAAGCCCCTTGATTGGTCCCAAAGTTGTTATTAGTGTTGTTGTTGTTAAAGGGCACCTTGGGTGCTTGATTTAAATTATTGGATTGAGCTGAAATTTTGTTGAGAGTGAAAGGGATGTCCTTTAAATTATTTGCCTCTACCACTCCACTGTTGACCACTCCTTTATTGTTGTTATTTCTCATCCAAAACCGGTTGTTGTTAGGGGGATTATGATTTTGATTGGTATTGGAAGCACTGTTGTTGTTGTTATTCTTGTTATCTTTGTAGAGTTTGATTTATCCACTTTTGATCAATACCTCTTCCATTGTAACCCCATTCTCAATTAGGTCTTGAAATTACCTAGGACATTGTAGCCTTAACCGATAGTTCATTTTATGATTCAAGCTATTTACAAAGATATCCATCTTTTCCTTTTTGGGTACACTCCGAGGGTATCTAGAAAATACCACTCTCCATCATTGTAGGAAAAGCAGGAATCCCTCTCCTCTTTTCTTGGTATTACATAAATTAAGAATTGTAATCTCATTTTTTATATTATAAGAATAATGAGTTACAAACTTAGAGGCCAATTCTTCAAAGGTTCGGATGCTGGAGGGTAACTTCGAAAACCACTACATGGTCATGCCTCCGAAACTTCTAGGAAATAACCTCATGAGGTAAGTCGTGTCATGCATGAACTCTAGTCTCAATGTGCAAAATTCCCTTAGGTGATCTTGAGGATCCATTTTTCCTTCATACTTATCGTATTTAGGAAAGACAGCATTATTTGGGAATGGAACCATGATAAATGACTTATCAAACGGAAAATGACACAAAGATTTGATTGAAAATGATTTAGGAACCCCACTTTGTTTCATCATGTCCAATTGAATTTGGAAGAGTTGGAATTTCTTTTTCATAATATCAATAGGGTTAGCCTCAGCTTCCTTTTGTTTAAGTTTGTCGACATCATAGTCATGGGGAAGTTTGAGACCCGTTTGTCCTAGGTCTAGGAAGTACTTTTCTTTGTCCTTTTCCAACACTTTTTCCATGAACTTCATGAAGAAGGGACTTTGCATTTCTTCATTGAAATTTTCATCAATTTCTTCTTCATCATTAGGGTCAATGTTTCCCCCATTGTTATTATTATTGTTTAACCCTTGGTTGTTAGGGTCAAATTTATTCCTCCAAGATTGTTGTTGTTTAACCCTTGGTTTTTAGGGTCAATGTTTCCTCCTCCATTGTTATTATTGTTTGACCCTTGGTTGTTAGGATCAACATTTCCTCCTCCATTTTTGTTCGTATCTTTGTTAACATGGTTGATTTGATCTGTGTCCATGTTGCCAAATGGAAAGGACATTGTTGGCTCCGTCTCCTTTATAGGTTTTTGTAAGGGTCTTGAAGAGGTAAAAGGATCACTCAGAAAAGGACACTCCTGCCTTAGATAGGTTCTGTCAAATTGTAGGGTAGAATTAATATAATGAGATCACGTAAAATCCAGCATGAACATAAATCCTATAAAGATCTTAGGCTTTTATCTTCACTTAAATGATCAATCCTTGGATGATTTTATGAAATATCTAAAAATGACAGATTTTGGTCAAGTTGAGAGTACACAGAGGTAAAATGTCCAAAAGGGTATCCAAAAATGCAGGTATCTTGTTTTCAAACCCTCGGTAAATATCCACTATTTTCCCTTCTTTTTTTCTAGGTGTCACTTCCTGTTGTGTACGCATCACTTTAATGTTAGTACACGTTGACTAGAATTCCTGTATGCGGCACTTTGTAGTTAGTACGCGGCATTTTCTTGTTGATAGGAATTATTGAGTTGTTTCCAGGTGGCACTTTCTAGTGACTTGTGTGGTTTTTGATAGATAACAGGCGTTGTTTCAGTTTCTTATGTGTCACATAACTATTTGTAAGCATCGTTTAAATGACCATACGTGGTACTTTACTGATCAAAGTCAAATTTTCAATTTTTTTTAGGTTTTAAAAGTTTAAGGTCTTTGAACAGATCTTTTCGAGAAGATTCTTGCTTGAAAATGAAATACAAACTCAACACACACATCAAATTTGCATCATAACCCTAAAACAACACTAAAAGTGTATGTTCTCGGTCATTTTTACAAGTATATCACAAGAAAGTCTTCCAAGCAATCTACCTAGAGTCAAAAAAATGTGTCTTTTAACAATGGCTCTAGAAGGTAGGCTTATTATTTAACCGGGTTTTAATGACACCTCCATACTAAATCATGTCAAGTTCCTTTACCCCGTTGCGGGCTTCCCACACGCATGAAAGTATGATTTTGTGCAATGCCGAAGGACTACTTGAGGAAGTGAGGATGACTTGCACACAACTTAGTCACTTTTTGATTAAGGTAAAGTGCATTTATTTATAGTGGGTTGGATGATATCATGGCTAAAGCAATTGTCTCCCAGTTTGGGTCGTTCCCTCTCACCGCCTTTGTAAAGGAATTCTCGGGAGGCAGGCCCTCTAAAGCTCTATTTTAATCTAGCATATATGGAAAGTGGAAAATAAACTTAGTCCAACAAGTTTGGGAGTTTGATTCACTCAAAGAGTGAAGAGAATATCCCTATTTTCTTCCTTCATTATAACCACTTGAAACACTCTTTTTTTCTTTTTCAACCCCTTGACAAGGAGGTTCTTATAATGGAAATGTTTGGTTAATTCGTTCCCTTTCTTTCTACCAAATTGAACTCACACATTTGGATTTTTGATCCACTTTGAAAAGTGGAGAGAATATGCCTAATGTTTGTTCAATTTGGATAATAATAGGATTTTTTCCTATTAAAATAGATTCAAATGAATGCCACAATATAATCAATGCAAGCTTGTTAAGATAAGTACCTCAATTTTGAAGCTAGCAAAGGCTAGGTACATTTTTGATGATTTTTTCTTTTTTACTACTCACCTAGTGGCAATCGTTCCCACCCCAGCTCCTCCAACAAATTAGTCAAAACAACCACCAAAGTGAAGAAAAAATTAAAAATGAATTTTAAAACATGCTCCTAAGTTCCTTTTGATCAAATTTGCAAGAATCAACTTAAAGAACTCAAAAACAAGAAATCAAATTAAAGAGTAGGGAATTTATTTTTGTAAGCAAAAAACACTTTTATATAATGATCATATAAATGTTCTTCTTCCTTTAAATTTTCTAAAATATTGGAAGCATGAATTTTCTTATCATGTTTAGTTTGTGCTCTTACCTCTTTGCTAGGCTTTGTAACTCAAAATTCTGGTTTCTGTACCTTCCTGTGCTTGCTCATCTACAGGAAAAAACACAGACAAAGAATTATAAATCAGAACTTAATGATTTGACAGAAAAATAAAAAAGAAAGCACTAAGAAACATTTAGCAGCTAATACACGATATTTATCTAGTAGTAAGTGACATTTAAAACATATAAAGAGAAATTGAAAATTTAACATACAACATTTAAAAATGCACAGGTAGTAAAGTAAACTTCACAGGCATTACAAAACATTTAAAATGCGTCACAGAATAGATCAGATGCAATAATTGATAGTTCACAGGTGACACTTTGCAGCTTACAAGAGACGCTTTACCGGCTTACACGTCACACTTTGTCTCATATGTGGCAAAGAAAATAAGACAGAAATAGAGTAGAAATTTCATGTGTCATTTAACGGCTCACATGCATCATTAAATTGCTCATACGCATCATTTCACCTATTTTCTGCAAATAGACACAAAAATGAAGCCAAAAACACACAAAACTTGATAAAACGATGGAAAATGAGGCCTAAAGCCCCACGGTGGGTGCCATTTGTGTGTGAGTTAATACACCTTCATCAAATTAGGACAATTAAGCACAATTCTATGGAAAGAAATAAAAAATTTAATCTAAATAATTGCATTTAAGATCCATAACATCTCATGGTTCTCTAACTAGGCTTTGCAAGTAGAGCTCTCAGCCTTAATCTCTACTAGTGACCTACCTAGAATGAGAAATTGATGATAAAATGCCTAAATCTAGCTCTCAATCTTCTCAAAGATGATACAAAATAAATTAAAATGCTCTCATGAAATGATAAAATCTCTCAATTTACTACAAAATGCTCTTACTATTTCTCAAATTGCTATGAAATTGACTATAATTAGGATGCTTTGCATTCAAATTTTCTAGGATATATTAGGCTTGAAAAATGCTTGTATTTATAGTAAAATCCCAAGGTTAGGGGGTAGAGTGAATTGACCATGGGTTAATCCTTTGTTGAGTTTGATCTCTCAAATGATTTCAAATAAGGGGACCATTTAAATGTTGTCCTCAAAGGGTGGGACAAGATGAGTGGATGAGATTTAAAAGGGAAAATGAGAGGTTGAGATGCAAAATTGGAGTGATCCGTGTGCAAGTGTGTTCTCAGTTCTCATTGGCTCCTCTATTTTTGTTGAAAGCTATTAGGAATTTAATTAATTCAATCATTTAATTAATTTAGCCATGTAAGGAATAGGTTCATTTTGATTTTTGATTTAAACTATACAATTAATTGATTAAAATCAATTGCATAATTTGATTAATCCTTTTAGGCTTAAATTTAATTATTTGATTTCATGATTAATTAATCCCTTGATTTAAATTTGATTTAATCCACTTTGATTGATAAATGTCCATTTAAATTGATTTTGATCCATTTTGAAGCATTTGAAGCATTTAATGAGATTTTCCTGAGATTTGTAGATTTTGATGATACTACGACACCTGGTCAATTTTGGGTGTCTACAGGGGTTTTCATCGTTCCCTGAAAATACTCATCATAAGTGCTCCCATAGTTGTTTAGAAAAAGGTTTTTGGAAGTGATTACCAATAATACTTCCCTTACACCTTGAAGTCCTTATCAAGTGTATAATTTTCCTTACATCTCTACATGTGGCTCACCTCTTTTATAAGGGGGACACTGTGCATGAGGGTCCGAAGCATCAAGTTTTTTTAATTATGAGTTCATGAGCCTATGACTGATACATTGAAGCTAAAATTTTGTTAGGTAGAATTCTTGGAGTGTCTTTATTTAGTTATACTTGTGGAAATGGTTCGAGAACATACACTCTTTTTTGTAGAAATCTAGGAGAAAAATAAGTGCTTGACATGTGTGTTGTGCTTGAAATCAAAACTAAGTAATCATTCATCCTCAATGGCCTAAAAAATGTGTACTTTCAAACTCATGCTTGTTCCCAATAGGTTACTAACTTGAATTCTTTGAACACATATTGTTTGCATCCTTAGGTGTTTAGAGAAAATTGCATAATTATCTTTCTATTTAAGAGTCATGTTGCAGAAAATACTCCAAAATTGAGAAAACAAAGAAACCTTAAAGCTATCAAACCAACTTTAGAGTAAATTAAAGGCAGAATTCAAGATTTTTTTTTGATAACAAACAACTAATTTTTACAACCAATCAAATTGAAAGTGTCATCAAATCAACATTGATTATTGATTTTAGAAAGTTCAACATCAAGGGATCGAAAACCATTTCTCCTAGATCCCAAGAGATCAAAATCAATCTAAAATATTCATCATAGGGATAAATATTTTCATATCTTGAATCTATTTAGACACACCTCATTTACAATCAACTTCACAATCGGAACATTTGTTTATCCTTATTTTTCAAAACTCAATCACAACTGACTAGTAACTCAAGAGTAATTCAAGAATAGTTTCATGCCTGTGAGTACAATTTCCTATAGATTCACAATTGTCCATGATCCTAACGAAGAGACAACTATAGCAGGAAAACACCAAGAGAAAAATCAACCACCACATGACCCATCACCACAAATTGACTCAACCCAACAAATTGACTCACAAAAATTTATTAACCTGAATCAAGAGGAGAATGATTGGGCTAGGGCTAACAACAACAATAGTAAAAATAATGATTCCCATAATGAAGAAGAGGAATAAATCATAGAAGAAAGATCATAAGAAGCACAACAAGATCCCCGATTTCAAGGGCTTAAGGAAAGAGTGTTGGAAACAAACAGGGAAGTACATTTCATGACCCTAGCACAAAAGGGGTCAAGCTACCTCATGATTATGATGTCTAAATGTTGAAACAAAATGAGGAAGAAGTGAATCCTATAGGAGTCTTAAATAGACACATTCAATCCTTTCAACAACAACTTGATGATATCAAAAGAGAGACTTCATAGAAACAATATGCTTTGGAAGGTATATTTCCTTACCCATTTGACATGACTTTGAATATGATACCCTTTCCACCAAATGTAAAATTACCTAATTTCAACAAATACATGGGTACAGAAGATCCACAAGATCATATTTGAGAATTATGTACCCTTAGTATGGATTTTAGTCATGAACCCACATTTTTAATGTGATTATTTCCATGAAGTTTAGGTGGCTAAGAAATGGAATGGTTCTCCAAACTACCACCCTGAATTAGAGCGTTTGAAGAACTCATGAGAAATTTTTTTAGTCAATACTCATACAACATTGAACATGATATAGTCATGTTGGATCTTTCCAATGATAGAAAAAAGGAAGGTGAAGCTTTCTTTACATACTTACATCGATGGAGGGAATTGTTTTCTAAGTATTCACGTACCATTTCATAAAAGGAAAAGATGTTTATCTTCATAAAAAAATTGACTCAACAAATGAGCTTCAGACTTCAGTTGCAATGTCCTTTCTCTTTTGAAAAATTGATTAAAAATAGTATTACCACCGAAGATTATTTAGTAAGAAATGGTGTGTTGAAACTTTACAAAGACACTAAAAGCTCTACTAATAATTAGAACAATAAAAAAACAATGGGAAGCCCAAATTATCGAAGAGAATTTTTTTTTACCAATGATAGGGTTGTAGATAATAATAATGTGAAGGATTCACAACCCATTTTTATTTTGTCAAACCCTCTGTTAGGGTTTTTTCTTGCTGAACTTTCAAGAGGTGCTTGAATACTTGATTAACTCTATGACTCCCAATATTTGAAACTAATGATGCAAGCAAGAGAAAACTCTAATTGATGAGGATTTATGATAATATTTGGGGAAAAATTATTATCACCTCCTTCTTTTTAGGTTCTACAACACCCGGGCAGGTATTACCTATATATAATTATTGTCTCATAGTATTTAATAAATGTGGATATTGATTTGCTGCTTGTTTACTATATTATCTTGTAAATTACTCTTCATAAGACTGAAAACAACTTGACACAGAGCTTAACCATGAAAAATATTGAAATGATAACAACAAACAATGGTGCTTTAAGGATGTTCATCCTTCTTCTTTTTTAGTTCTCAGAACTTAGGAAGGGTAACCTATTTTAATCCTCTCTCAAAGGGATTAGTAAAATGAATTGTATATCTTGATACAATTACTTAAAATTATATGTGTGTGACTATAAATGTAAGATATTTGTATATTTTGAATTACTTGGATGATGATAAACCAATTGATAAATTCTAGACTAGTGCCTATCCTTGGGCTATAGAGTCAAAGATGCAAATCCATAGAAAAGTAAATAAAGATACTATAGATTTCCTTACAACCTATATGCAACTCAAGTAAGATTCCTTAAAAATTACCCTGTTACTTCCACATTACTGTATCAAATCCTTAGATATTGTTATGCTCCCTGAAATTACTCACAAAACTTAGTTCTTCCCTTGAACGAAACTTGCAAGCAATTTGATAGCTACCTTGTAACCAATATGCTTAAAATGCCTTACAAATTAAACATAAAAGAGCATACACAATAAGTAAAGAGACAATAACAATATAGAAGAGAAGTTGCACTGTATTTTATTTATATTCCTGATTCATACATATAAAGACCAAAAGCTCAAAAAACTCAAACACAAATCTGTAGTCTAGCTTACAATTATATTTTCACCACCTTCTTAAGTTACAAAATTGATATATATATATATATATATATATACATATATACATATATATATATATATACATATATATATATATATATA
>MU225325.1:5956965-5970138 GCA_018584345.1 Thuja plicata | reverse complement strand
GGATGGTTTTAGATACCTAACCCTAAATACAAATAAAACAAAAGACAAGATAAACCAAGTGGTGGAAAGAAGAAACAGAGGATAAAATCCAATTTTCTCTTTTGTCTTCATGTGATATTTTACATCTTTGGTTGTGTATGCTGAGGATAGTCTCTGATTTGATTTTGGTGATGACTAACCTGCTTGTCTTCCAAGAAATCTGTACAAGGTGCTCTGACATTCCTTTATTCCTCATCAATTATGTCGAGGTTAATTGTGGTAGGCTTCTTCTTCTTAGGCTTTGTCATTATATCCCATGATTCCACATCACTCTTTGTAGGCCAACTAAAACTTTGAATATATTGCAATTGTGCTTTCTGCCTGTCCCACCTGGAATCTGTAATTCCTTTAACATTTGTCACAAATTTATTCATGTTAGTCTCATCCTTGAATGCTTCATCCAGGATTTTATTGTAGCATTCCATATCTAAATCTCCATTTGCAATAAATGCCTCTTTACCAGGAAACTTGTTGTCAAAATCTTCCCTCCAAGCCGTCCAAGCTTTGATCTGATTGTCTTCTCCCTTGATTGGAGGAATGAATCTATTGAAATATGCTCCAAATAGGCTCAATCTTGCCTCAATTTGATTTAACTTACCTTTAAAGAAAGGTAACGTCACATTTATTTTGGCTATCTCTTCACCAACCTCAGTCACTATCTATGGGAGATCCTACCTATGTGGCTATAAAGAGGCCAACCTTTCATAAAGTTGTGTCCTATTTGACCAAGTCAAAAAATAAGGATTCAAAATATTAAGGTAACTAGTTGCCTCAGCATGTAAAATTGGTAATTTATTATATTTAACTAGTACCAAGTCATTTTTATCTTTCAGGATATCTATCCTATGCTGGAAAATATTTATTAATGGTCCATAGACCCTCTCATTACATTCACTCATCCCTTCCCCTATTTCTGCATTGTTTCCTATTTTCTTTGCCTGGACTTCTGCATTTACACTTTCTTTGGGTGTGGCAGGGATAACTTCAGGATTTTCCAATAATTGCCTAGTCAAATCCTTAATTGAATTATCTAAAGAATGTATCTTAATGTAGCACATCTCCCTATCTTTGGCTATGGCACTAGCCTCACTTATCAAAATATCACATTTCTGGCATAGATGCTTTGTTTTATCCTCATTTAGATGTTCCCAATAAGTCAAAATCGGAGAAATCTCCATGTCATTTGTGTTGTTGAGTGACCATATGATCTGATTTCCTACCATGCTCTCTTGAATTCTTAACAGAGCTGGTTTCTGATCTTTAGGAGCTAGGCTCCACATTGCAACTGCTTGAGATTTTGGATCATATCCAAATCCTTTAATCATTTTTCCAACTTGTACTTCAAATATCAATTTCAAGTCTGGCTGCCTTCTAATTTGATCTATTATGAAGGCTGATGGTAGATCCCAAACCTTAGCAAGTAACACACCACTTTCTTTAACCAACTTCCTGGCCTCCTCAGGAGTTATTTCTTTAGACTCAGGATCATAGTTTTGTATGGCTAGGAGGGCCTCATTAGTGAATGGTTCTCCTCCCTCCAATCTCAGCTGTTCACTCACTTGTCTCTGTTTATTCCACCTAAGGAAATCTTTGAACTCCCCAGTTTTGATGAAATTGTCATCATCAAGGAACTTTTGCTGATGGATAATTCTTTCATCAATACCAGTTAGGAGAGGTAATTCAATTTATTATTCAACCTCCTATTGTAGTTTCTTTCCTTTTCTAATCTCTTTCCTCAACTGGTGATCATAAGGTCTATTTCTAGGAATAAGGGCACTCACTCTATCCTTCTTCTTTTCCTTTCTTACATAGGTCAAATCATGTGAAGATTCACCAATATCAAGATTTTGCCTTTTGAAAGCAGGCTCATCAATAGTCTCATGCTCTGGGACCTTTGTTAGGTCAACAATATAGTCTTGTCCTTCTACTACAATATTTAATGGTACAACTTGGTAATCTGGGTGAGCTCTAGGAGAAGGACAGCCTTGATCACTATCATCATCATACTCTGACTCTGAATTTTCTCTATGGCCCTTTTCAGGTACCACTAGTGCTTCTTCTAGCTGATTACGTAGAAGTGTGTGATTTTCAATCATTGCATCTATCCTCTTGAGATAAGGAAAATTAGGGTAGAACCCTCCAAAAATCATCCCTTTTCTCCAGACCTACCTTTCCAATTCCATAGTTCTTGGATCTTATTTGCTCTTCTCATCACTTCTTCTCTTTCCAAAATATTACTGATAGCATCCTCCTCCATACCCTCTTCATGTACATAGTTATATGGTATGGTAGGGGTTAGAAGATTCTTGGCTCCCTCAATGAATCCTTCAATATCATTGTATCTGCACAAGGCTACACTCGTCTTGTAATGAATCATCCAATTATTTATTGGATCTATGGCCTTCTTACCAATTTTAAACTAATACACTTTGAACAATCTAGCGGTAAATGTCCCCTTTCTATGTGGTGCCAAGTGTTCTTGATCTGTCAGCATTAACTGCCAAATAAACTCCATTGCAACTATCCTAGTTGGAACATGATATGGGAGAATGTGAGGAGGATGTGAACATCCATATACTCTTATCATTGTAAAGTTGTTTCCCAGGTAGAAATCTCCCTAATTATGATCACCAGGCCACTTATCAAAATACTCACATGGCCTCAAAAGGTGCAATACTTTTGCAGGCAACCTAGTCTTGTTCACTCCTAGGCTTTGTGTTATAGGGTATACAATCCAATTCTCAAATCCACAGAAATCACAATCTTTAGTGGTGTAGTTCCACACTATGATCCAGAATTGAATGAGGTTGGGATAATTGAAATGGAACCTTTGGGGATTCAAATTCTATATATCCATTATGGGATAATTGAAATAGAGAAATAAATGCATCAAAATAGAATAATGCAGAAACTTGGGCTCTTTGTCCTTCTTCTTAATAGAAACAAAAACCTCATGCATCCTATCAATAATATACTGGATATAATCATAACTTGGGCTTGTATAAACATCATTTATATCTAAAGCCATCATCAAAATACATGCATTTATCCTCTCTACACCTCCATCCCTCCCTAGCACTCTACACAATGCTTAGGAAATATATTTCTTGCAGTGGTTTAAATCTTTATAACAATAAGGAGCCAAACCTGCTATAGGGGCAATATAATTCCTTGTCTCCTTTAGCATGTGTTTCTTTATCATATTTATGACAACCCCAGACTGCCTTTCATACCTCTCTTCTTATTTCTAAGGTTGATTTCAGTTGATGTTTGATAATAAAGGTTAAATGCTCACATAAATGAATTTCTATTCAAAGCAAGTAACACAATCCCATCTCTTTTCTTAATTGTTTTAGTAAGCTCATTATAAATGTTTGCTAGGGCTAAAATAAAATCAGCATCTACAAACACATCAGGAACTAATAACTTAGCCAGTCCACATGTCCAAGGATTCAAAATAGGCACAAATCCATCAGAATTTTTATAAAAGTAATTGAACAAAGAATAACCTGATGTTCCTGGTGTCTTTGCATCTCTGATGTTGACCAACTCACCAACTAGGATATTAGCATTTGCTTTCTTATTCTATGAAGAACCTAACAATAACTTCAGGAACTCATCTGAATAGTTCCTCTTTCCCTTGGCATCATCATCTACATCATCATTTCTTCTACTTGTTGAAGCTATACTCAATGCTTGACTCATCTTGTTCTGTTCTCAATTTCTGGCACCGATATTGAAATAAATCTATCATAGGAAACCCTTACTCTAAACTGAAATGTATTGAAATAATTTGAGAGCACTAAAAATCACATCAATTACTTTGAATTCTATAAAAACTTAGGTCAATTTGCTCTTCAGAAAGGCAACAATTATCACTTTCCTCAGACACAACAAACTCAACAAATTCTCCGCTTCTAAAAATCTGAATGCAAGGTAAGTGATAATGAATATGATACCATCTATTTATAGGAAAATGCTCAAAGTACGCAGCTCATTATTGGAAAATCTATCATTTTTGCCTTTAATTTGACATACTGTGCCATTAATACAAATTCTAGCCATAGCCTTTGATCATGACAGGCAATCTAATTCGTATGAATGAAAAATTCATGAAAATTCTTATTAAAATCGATCAAGGGTTAAAAACAATGATGCGATTGGCTCTTTCATTAAATTTTACACCTTGTCATTACTATTCTGCCTTCCTATTGGCCAGTGACTTTTCAACTGTAACATGTCAGCATCAATTTTAATTTTTCCTCATTGTATTCGTCATTTTCCTTATCTTGCAACCTAGTGACTGTGCTTTATCTCTATGTCGCTTAAAATTTCTTTTAACTATTGGTTCTTTTGGAGACTTGGTGACAACATATGTTCCTTTAATTTAGTATAACCTTAGTCAGCTTCTGGCAATCACATGACTGAAGAAATCCAAGTCCCTAAAATAAAATCCTAACTCTGAGTTTATCATACGACATCCTGTCCAGCGTAGATCTCCTTGTAATCAGACACTTATTGCTAAGTCTCTTAATAATATTAATCCTTTATGAGACTTCACAACTTAAGCTTATGTCACTTAATCACCAAATAATTATCACTTAACTATTTTATACTGGAGACTTGGTGACTATAGTTCAATGTTACATTTATTTCCTTCTATCTCTAAGTCGCTTAAAGAAATTACCTTTAATCTTTTCACTTGGATACTTGACGACTACCATTGATTTCTCATCTGTGATCATCCAACGGCTCCACTAAGTCTCTGAAACCTTCATAGAAACCTTAACTTACTTGGAGACCTAGCGACAATAATATAATATTGTGTTTAGTCTCTTAGTTGCCAAATTTCAAATGTGACACTCTGAGACTATGTGACTGCATATTTGAATCACTTATATTTTGGAACACGTGTCTCTTTATTACTGCTTGTCTCTTAATCCCTGAATGAATGTTGACTTGTCAAAAATTATCAGCGACTACGCGACAACCGTATACCTTTTCTTTGCTTACAGTTATCTCCAAGTCTTTGAATCCTTTACCTTAACTCACTTTTTATCCCGAGACTAAGTGATAATGTAATCTTTAAAACTCACTGCTTAACCCTGATTTTATCTTGAGACACCATGACCACAGTATATCAAAGTTGCCAAATAATTTACTAATTGCAAGGCTTATTGTGAGACTTTTTGACCACCATTAGATCTTTCATCTGATGGATGATTGCCGCTCAATCTCTTAACCAAAGTGGCATATTCCTTTTCTATTGGAGATAATGTGACAAGAGCATTCCACTGAGTCTCTAAACCAAATGGAATATTCTTTCAACATTCAGAGACTTTCCGACCTATCTAAAAAGCACATGGTTTATTTCATAACCTATGCTCGAAAAAGGTAACATTAAAACATAACCCTGATTAGGAAATTAGGGCTTTTTCATATTTTTAATGAAAATGAACCAAGGCTTAGAGTTTCTGGTCTTTTCAAAAGGGTTTTGAGGTCAATAGACTTATTTTCAGTAGGATATTACCATTTCAACTATGAACTCAACTTTTAGGGTATAAGAAAGGCAGACATTCTCAAAATTTTTAGGGAAAACTTCAAAATAGGCAAAAAAACCAACACCCTCTAGTCAAAAACCAATAATCAATTAGGAAGCACATCTCAAACTAGTCAAGACTATTTTAAGGCCTTCTCATATATGCCTAGACAAAAATTTACACCTTTGGGAGATCCCCTTGATTTAGCACTAAAAAATATTTTGGATAACAATATAATCACATTACCTGAGGCCAGAGAATTTTAACCAAGAGTCAAACCCACATGGTGAAATGACTCTAATTATTGTGACTATCATAGGAATAAAGGCCATAAGACAAATGATTGCACAAAACTAAAGCATACTATCCAAGGTTTGATTGATAACAAAGTTATTACATTGGATGGTCATAAAAAATTAAAAAAACACAACCTTCAAAACTCCTTTCATGAGCCATGAAAAGGGAGAGTCTTCAAAACTAAATCAAGGAGATAAATCTACCTTTTCCCATTTATATGACAACACTATCAATAATATTTATGGTTTTGATGATAAAGTTAACGTGATTGTGATCAAAGATAAACATGAGGAAGAATCTGCCAATGTAGTCACTAGAAATCAAAGAAAGGTTACTTTGAAGGAGAAACTTCCAAGACAACATCCAATCCTCAAAAATATGACATCATGGATCAATTTCACAAAAACCCCACGTATATCTTCATTTTAGAGTTGTTAAAACTTTCACTAACACACAAGGATATCCTGAAAAAATATCTATTGGAGATAAATGTACCTATAAATTTGGGTGTTGATCAGTTCCAGACCATGGTGAGATATTTTTATTTACCTCATTATCTCTCAGTTTTTGAAGAAGATGACTTGTCTTTAAATCACCCTCATAATAACCCCGTTCATATTGAAGTCTCGATTCATAAATATCTAGTAAGACGAGTGCTAATATATGGAGGGGTGGGATTAGATATTTGACATTAAAATTGATCTATGTAATAGGATATTATTAATATGCCATTGGTATAAAATGAAAAATTACTATCAAAGCATATTATGATGACGAGAGATCTTCCAAAGGACTGGTAGTTTTACCAATCAAAGTGGGACCGATTGCAAATAATGTAGTGTGCTAAGTATTTGACTTGAATAGGTCCTACAACATACTTCTATGTAGACCATGGATACATGAGATTCAAGAAGTGGCATCTACCTATCATCAATGTCTCAAGTTTCTATTTGAAGGGAAATAAACAAGCATTCTCGGTAACTCAAATCCCTTTCAGTATTGCAACACCATGAAACTAGTGATAGATGTCCTTGTCCCACATAATAGAGAAGAAAGTGGTTCTAGTTCCACAAATACAAAATACACATCAAGAGACTTCAAATCCTTCATCTTTTAAATAAAGGAAAGAATAAACTAGAATACACACCTAGTTCCTCTAGTAAAGAAAATGTTTCTTCCTTAACAAGCATGATGGAATGCCTAAATTTGAAGGATCAAAGAATGGGTGAATACTCATTATCAATATCAAATTTTCCTACTTCACCAAGATCCCATTGAATTCCATCAATTACTACACATCAAAGTTCTCAAACAAAGACAATATTTGATGGGACTTTTATCCAAGGACAAACCAAAGAATAATAAGAGGTAGATAAGGACATATTACAATGGTTATACAAGGATGAAGAAGAAGAAAACATTTCCCAAGAAGAGAGAGTGTTATTGCATTACCTACTGAACAATATGGAAAAGGATTTAAATTCATGCAACAAATGGGATATGATGGGACTGGTCCTATTGGCAAAAGGAAAGAAGGTGTCATAGAGCCCATGAAAATCACATTCAGAAAAAACAAGGATAAAAGAGGACTAGGATATCAAGAAGATCCAAAACCTTATCTAACCAGTTGGAGACCCAAGAAACATAAAAATAAAGTAGGACATCTTGAATTAGCATGTCAAGAAGAAATTTCCTGCAAACAAAAGGAAGTAGGAGATATTTGTAGGCTCTATGAAGAAGTTCAAAAAGTACAAGCTTGTTGTGACTCAAACTCAAATCACTAAGAATGAGATTCTCGCACAGGAGAAGACTCTTGTGAAGAAAAATACATTGATGTGGTTAAAATCTATGCACATATATTATATTAGGGACAAAGCTCTAGGTCTAGGTCATTTGAATTTGATTCACTACATATTGACAACATTTTTAATGAGGATAATCAGACAAAAAACTATAGGGATAATCTAGGAGAGAGTTTCGTTATTGACCTTGATACCCTCATGGAAGGATTTGATAAATTCACTATCAGAACCCTCACCACACTTGAAATAAACCAACCTAATTACCCCTTTCCATTAATCTATCTTGAGCTTATTGATTAGGATAATATAGGCCCAATTAAGATAGACATATTCCTAAATGACCACGCCATTTCTATGTATGTAAACGCTATTGAACCCAAAACAAGTTCCACCAAGAAAATCACTAACATGAGTTCTACTCGAGGGGGTATCAAGCCTTTCAATCACAAAATGATAAAATAAAATAAGAAGAAGAATCTAATGGTGAAAACTATGTTATGGAAGCATTAGATAAAAAAAAGTAAAAAGAAAGGATGTATCTGATGGTGAAAACCTCTTAGAGGCACCTAAAGATGAGATGCTTGGAACTCTTCCTAAGAGTTTTCATGAAAGATATTCCATACTGATTGAACTAGCTAAAATCAATATTGGTACCACATAAAGTCTAAAAATCATCCATATGGAAAAATCACTTTCAAAAGTAGAAAAATAGGAATTTATCCAATTATTCAGGGAAAAGAAAATCAACTTCGCATGGTCTTATGCTGATATACCTGGACTAGATCCTGACTTAATCATGCATCATTTGAATGTAGCCATAGGATAAAAACAAGTGAAGAAAATATTAATAAAAATACATCCCCATGTGGCATTACTAGTCAAAGTAGAGTTGGAAGAGCTACTAGACACAGGATTTATAAGAGAAATTGCTTATGCTGAAAGGATATCCAATATCAAACTTTTTTCCAAACTAGATAAAAGTATCTATGTTTGCACTGACTTCTGAGATCTTAATCTAGCTTGTGCAAAGGACGATTTTGCCTTACCAAACATCAACACCATTGTCAACTTGACAACATGAAATGCCATGTTATCCTTAATTGGATGTTTTTTTATGAATATAACCAAATTATAATTGCTCCTAAGGACAGGGATAATACCACTTTCACATACCCTTGGGGTACCTTTTATTGGAATGTAATTCCATTTGGGTTGAAAAATGCTGGTGCAACTTATCAAAGAGCTATGACCAAAATCTTGCATGACATGATGGATACCTTTATGGAAGACTATGTAGATGATTTGTTAGGAAAAAAACTCACAAGGGAAGAACATATCAATGTCTTAGACCAAATATTTCAAAGATTAGAATAATTCAAGGTGTGTCTAAATCAAAAGAAATGTGCTTTTGGCATTGCATTAGGAAAGCTATTGGGACATATTGTCTCTGCCTAAGCTACAAAAGTGGATCCAAAAAAGGTACAATCCATTTTAGAAATGGAATGCCATAAAGATATCAAAGAATTAAGATCTCTCCAAGGAAGGGTCCAATCCATCAAGTGATTTATTTCACAATTAGCAGACAAATGTTGATCATTTACTTAGTTACTATACAAGAATATGTTGTACCAATGAGATGATAAATGTGAAGACTCCAAAAAACTGAAGATATTCCTAATGAATTCTTCTATTTTGATTCCCCCAATACTTAGAAAACCACTCTTACTATATGCCTTAGGTACCAACAAATCATTGGGGGCATTATTTGACCAACATGATTCAAAAGGAAAGGAAAGAACAATCTACTACATAAGTAGAACCTTGGTTAGCTATGAACTCACTTACATAGAAATTGAAAGAGCATATCTAACAGTGGTTTTTTCATCCCAGAAATTAAGACACTACATGTTAGTAAATATTTTCAAGCTAATAGCCAAGATTGATCCCTCAAAGTACCTTTTAAAAAAAGTAGCTGTGACAGGCGGAATAGAAAAATGGGTATTCATCCTAAGAGAGTTTGAGCTTGAATATGTGGAGAGAAAGGCTATTAAGGGAAAAGTAATTGCAAAATAGATGGTCGAAGCCCCTATAAAAGATAACCAACCTTTACACATTGAGTTTCCTGATGTATCTATCCTTTCATTTAAATCAACCCCTTGACACTTATATTTTGATGGTTTATACACTTATATGGATCTGGAGAAGGCATTTTGTTTGTCGCCCCTCAAAGATGCACAATTCAAAAGTCATACAAATTGATGTTCCCTTTTACTAAAAACATAGAAAAATATGAGGCTTTGATGAGTGGTTTAAAAATGGCTCTTGATTGGAAGATAGAAGAACTACATGTCTATGGATATTCTCAACTAATCATCAACCAAATAAATGATTTTTATCAAACCAAAGATGATAAGTTGTTACCACACAATAAAATGGTAGATTAATTCAAAAACTTCTTTATAGGGATCACTTTTGAACAAATTCCTAGAACCGACAACAAGGCTACAAATGCAATGGAAACTCTTGGCTCTTTGTCACAAATTCTAGGTCAATAAGTGCATTGTGACTTCTTGGTCAAATAATTGATAACCCCATCCCATGATTTCCCAAATTCCCAAATTATCTTCCAAATAATGGGTTTTGAACCATCCTATTATGAAAACATCTATGCCTACCTGCGAGACTATACCCTCCCACCTGATTTGTCTTAAAACTAGAAACAAAATTTAATCTAAAAATATTCCCGCTACACCATCCTTGCATATGTACTTTATTGATGAGGTCTTGATGGAACTCTTCTTATATGTCTCAAACATGTAGAATATGAAAACTCCTCAAAAGAGATACATGAAGGTATATGTGGATCTCATTCAAGTTGACTAACCTTAACCAAGAAACTCATTTAGGTTGGGTACTATTGGCCAAACATGGAGAAATACTTGTAAATTTTCAAAGCAGTATCACAAATGCCAAGTTCATGACAATCTCATACATGCACCTACTCAAGAACTTCATCCTTTCATGAAACCATGGCCTTTTAACTAGTGGGGCTTAGATCTAAAGGGAAATTTTTTTCCTCCATCTTCTAATGGGCACAAGTTTATCACTAAAACCATCAAACATTTCACTAAATGGGTTGAATTAATTCCCTTAGTCAATGTCATAGGAAAAAAAGTTTCCCTCTTCATCCTAAACTATATCATTTGTAGATATGGCATTCCTTTCTCCATTATGACAAGATAATGGGAAACAGTTCATAAATAAGGACATGGATTGGCTATGTACTAAGTTTCACATAAACAAATATTTTCCATCCATCTATTATCCACAAGAGAATGGACAAGTAGAGGCCATCAATAAAACTTGATGACATGTAACTAATTGAATGTTTGATAATGTTAAGTTGAAGATGATGCAAGACATTAAATCAGTTAATGGTTTGTATTGTCATTGATGTCAACTTGATATCATCTGTATGGTCATATACATAATGCCAAAGAATTCAGAGAATCAATGGAATAAAGGTTATGCTTTCAACAATGCATAAAAGTCAAGTATTCACCAAGTGACAGACTACACCGGCGGAGTGCACACCATCGGTAAAGACATAGATAAAGTCACAGTGATGCCTGATGAGCAGAAGACAATATTTCCCGATGAATTAGAATCAAAGGATGCCCAACGAGATAAAAATAGTATTGCTCGATGAGAAAAATCCAATGATGCCCAATGGACAGAGATCCCAAAGCTAACTGAAGAGACATCGACGAAACTAGCAGTTGTCACCAGCGATGAACTACAGAGTTGACCGACAGAACAGAGAGATATCAGAAAATGACAAAATATCTAGCTGGTAGAGCTAAATGATAGACTTAACTGGTTGTTTGATTTGTTTTATTCAACCACAATTAAGTAAGTGATTTAAAGATGATTTACACAGCTGGCAAGAAGATAACTACGAGATAAATTAGGAGTTAAAGCCACAAATCAATTTAGCTAAATTGTTTTTCACGCCAAGAATCAAGAACCAAGAATTAAAGAATATCATGTCTATTTAAGAGACAAGCATAATTCATTCCCATAGGCAAGCAATCAGGTACACGGGGGAGTGAACTGATAGAAGATGCTAAAGAGAAACTGATGAAGGATAAACTTCATGCAGTCCTGATCAATCAAGCTAAGGGAGAGCTAAAGAATTCTGTAGACATCGACGAATAGAAAAGCACAACATCACAGAGAAAAAAGATTTAAGTACAAAGGAATTGAATTGATACATTGATCAGAAAGATATTGTAAGTAAATAGATCTGAAAATCTGCAATTCAGTTGCATTATAAACAGGTCATTTTGTTTCAGTTTAACCATTGAAGCATTAAGTCTCTTAACAGAGTAGGACTTAATAGTCTTTTGTAATTGAGGTATATCCTAACAGATTACTAGAAGGTTGACTCATGATAGTAGCATCGGTCTTACCTAAAGCCCATTGACAATCTAAGAAGGAGGCTGATTCACGGATGGTAGTACGATTAGCATAAAGCCTATTGAAAGTCATGAGACTGATTCAAGGATGGTAGCGTAGATGCCAGATACTAAGTGACAACCTATGTATAAAAATCCTGTAACAAGGTCACACTTAACAATGTGTTTGTAACCTTTAACAAGGTTGGCTCCTAACAGGACTCACTTCAAAAGAGTGAAAATTTGGGGTACCAGTCCTAGTGGTTTTACCCTTAACAGGGTTTCCACGTTAAAATCCTTGTGTTATATGTGTATGGTTCATTACTTTATTGTTTTAAATTGTACATATGCATTTATGGATTGATTGGTATACTCTGCATATTTACTGAGTATTGGTAAATACAGTTTACTACTTATCGATTATCAAGGAGAATAAGGACAGACAAGGTAAACCAACAGACAGTTATTTGTTTCAAGTGTTTCAAAGGCATGCATCTTGTAGGGACTTAATAATTGGAGAAGTATTGATTGGTGGATTAAATTGGATAAATTTTTGAGGCCACTGATTCACCCCCCCCCCTCTCAGTTATTACTAACAATTGGTATAAGAGCTTGTGTGCTTAGAAAGAAGGTTTCAAGAACTAAGTAAAGATCACAAGATGAACAAATGAGATGTGCCCAAGTTAAACAAGGACACCTTTGCTTCATGAAAAAGCAGGATAAATCTTCACTTATCAGGTATTGGAAATGATATTACTCAATACTTAGATACTGAATATGTGTTTCCTACAGGACCATTTATAGTAGATCAATTGAGAGTAAAGCATGAACATAATTGCATGGTTATAGAGATTTCAACCTCACTCTCTGATGCTAAATTTGAGGATGTCAAAGATTGAAAAAATGAAAAAACAATGTGGGACAAGTTGAAACTTGTACATGGAGGTGATGCAAATGTTCTGAGAGCCAAGGCAGAAATCCTTAGAGGAAAGTTTGATGATCTCAAAATGAAAGAAGGTGAAAACATCACACAGTACA
>MU225325.1:5909944-5954463 GCA_018584345.1 Thuja plicata | reverse complement strand
AGAAGTCACAAGGAACAAAGCAAGACTAGTATGCAAGGGGTATGCACAAGAGGAAGGTATAGACTATGGAGAAACCTTTGCACCCATTGCTAGGCTAGAAGGAGTAAGAATTCTACTTGCTTATGATACATACAAAGGATTCAAAGTATATCAAATGGACGTCAAGTCAACATTCCTAAATGGAATACTTGAAGAAGAGGTATACATTGAGCAACCAAAATGGTTTGTAGATCCAGACAAGTGGAACATGGTATGTAGACTTTGCAAAGCCTTGTATGAATTAAAACAAGATCCCAGAGCCTGGTATGAAAGACTTCATTCCTATCTAATAAGTATTGGATTCATGAGGACTAGTGAAAACATTAATCTTTATTTAAAAGAAGATACTAATGCTAACACTTTGATTGCTGAAATATTTGTTGATGACATCATATTTGGAGGCAATGATATGCTATGCAAATCATTTTCTGATGAGATGAGAAAGGAATATGAGATGTTTATGTTTGGAGAGATCAAGTTCTTTCTTGGTCTGTAGATCATTCAAAAAAGTGAAGGCATTTTCATTACATAGTCCAAGTACATCAAAGAAGTCCTAAAAATATTCAAGATGGAAGATTCCAAACCTGTTGGAACACTGATGGCTACTAGATGCAAATTAAAAAAGGAAGACAAGACAATAGAGGTAAATCAGACTCTATATAGATCAATGATAGGGAAACTCATGTATGTTGTACACAATAGACCAGATATTGCACATGCAGTAGTAATTGTTGCTAGATTTTCTACTAACCCCAGGGAATCACATATAACTGCTATGAAAAGAATTCTAAGATATCTAAAGAATACTGAGGAATTTGACTTATGGTATAGAAGAGAAGGCAAATTTGAATTGAAAGTGTTTACCAACGCTGATTGGGCTAGAAATCTTGATGACCGAAAGAGAACAACTTGAGGAGCATTCTTTATGGGTGACAGACTTGTCACATGGATTAGCAAGAAGCAAGGATGCATCTCTCAGTCTACTATAGAAGCAGAATATGTTGCTGCTATTGCAAACTGCTCAAACATTGCATGGATCAAATAGTTGCTGGAAGGTATGCATATGAAGATCATAAAACCAGTAGTTATCTATTGTGATAACACCAGTGCAATAAATATTTCCAAGAATCCAGTCATGCAAGAAAAGACTAAACACATTGCCATCAAGTATCATTATTTAAGAGAAAAAGTTAAAGAAAAGGAGGTGATACTTGAATATGTGCAATCAAAAGAACAATTGGCTAATATCTTCACCAAGCCACTGCCCAAGGATACATTTGAGTACCTGAGAAAAAGACTAGGGGTCAAACCCATGTCTAACAGTTAGTAAAAGGACTGGATGCTGCATCAGCCATATATTATCAGAATATCATTCATGATTGATGCAAGCAGAAGCTGAACTTCAAAGCTACATCTATATACAGAGAGGTATATATCAGAACCAGAGCATCAGAACAGATTGTTATGTTGATGATGGATAAGAGAAACTCAAGGAATATATTATGGATAGAAGACATTGTTTGACAACATGTTAGATATTTGTGAAAATATTTTTTTGGCATTAATTTCAAAGGGAGAGAAATTATTCATATTATCATCAGAAACTATTCATTATCAAATTACTCAAAACAGGGAGAGCTCATATCCAAAGGGAGAGAATTTGTATAAAAGTTGCAAACAAAATACAAAGACATCAAAGAAGCAGAACAGTCAAAGAGGACACAACACATCAGAAGAAGAAATAGGAAAGCTGCAAGAATCAATTCTGAGCTAATACAGAGCTCACTGACAGTCATACATTTTATCGGTTATCAAAACAAACTGTTTGGTAATTTGATGAATCTCAACAATTGTATTCCATATTGTATTAGAAATAGTATAGTGTGATAATATAGTATGTTGCCATCAATGCCAAAGGGAGAGATTGATGACATGTAACTGATTGAATATTTGTTAATGTTAAGTTGAAGATAATGCAAGACATTAAATCAGTTAATGGTTTGTATTGTCATTGATGTCAACTTGATATCATCTATATGGTCACATAAATAATGCAAAAGACTTCAGAGAATCAATGGAATAAAGGTTATGCTTTCAGCAATGCATAAAATTCAAGTATTCACCAAGTGACAGACTACACCGGCGGAGTGCACACCATCGATAAAGATAGAGATAAAGTCATAGTGATGCCCGACGAGCAGAAGATAGTATTGCCCGATGAAGCAGAATCAAAGGATGCCCGACGAGCTAAAAATAGTATTGCCTAATGAGAAAAATCCAATGATGCTCGACGGATGGAGATCCCAAAGCTAACTAAAGAGACATTGACGAAACTGGCAGTTGTCACCGGTGACGAACTGCAAAGTTGACTGACAGAACAGAGAGATCAGAAAATGACAAAATATCTAGCTGGTAGAGCTAAAGGATAGACTTAATTGGTTGTTTCATTTTTTTTATTTGACCATAGTTAAGTAAGTGATTTAAAGATGATTTACACAGCTGGTAAGAAGATAACTATGAGATAAATCAAGAGTTAAAGCCATAAATCAATTTGGTTGAATTGTTTTTCACGCCAAGAATCAAGAACCAAGAATTAAGGAATATCATGTCTATTTAAGAGACATGCATAATTCATTTCCATAGGCAAGCAATTAGATACATGGGGGAGTGAACTGATAGAAGATGCTGAAGAGAAACTAATGAAGGATAAACTTAATGCAGTCCTGATCAATCAAGCTAAGGGAGAGCTAAAGAATTCTGCAGAAACTGACGAATAGAAAAGCACAGCATCACAAAGCAGAAAGAGTTAAGTACAAAGGAATTGAATTGATACATTGATCAGAAAGATATTGTAAGTAAATAGATCTGAAAATCTGCAATTCAGTTGCTTTATAAACATGTCATTTTGTTTCAGTTTGACCATTGAAGCATTAAGTCTCTTAACAGAGTAGGAATTAACAATATTTTTTAATTGAGGTATATCCTAACAAATTACCAGAAGGTTGACTCATGATAGTAGCATTGGTGTTACCTAAAGCCTATTGACAATCTAAGAAGGAGTCTGATTCAAGGATGGTAGTAAGAATAGCATAAAGCCTATTGACAGTCATGAGACTGATTCAAGGATGGTAGTGTAGATGCCAGATACTAAGTGACAACCTATGTATAAAAATCCTCTAACAAGGTCACACTTAACAGTGTGTTTGTAACCTTTAACAGAGTTGGCTCCTAATAGGGCTCACTTCAGAAGAGTGAAAATTTGGGGTACCGGTCCCAGTGGTTTTTTCCTTAACAGGGTTTCCACGTTAAAATCCTTGTGTTATATGTGTATGGTTCATTACTTTATTGTTTTACAATCTACATATGCATTTATGGATTGATTGGTATACTCTGCATATTTACTGAGTATTGGTAAATATAGTTTACTGCTTATCAGTTATCAAGGAGAATAAGGAAAGACAAGGTAAACCGACAGACAGTTATTTGTTTCAAGTATTTCAAAGGCATGCATCTTGTAGGGACTTAATAATCAGAGAAGTATTGATTGGTGGATTCAATTGGATAAATTTTTGATGCCACTAATTCACCCCCCCCCCTCAGTTATTACTAACAATCATAGGAAAAGAAGTTTCCCTCTTCATCCTAAACTATATCATTTGTAGATATGGCATTCCTTTCTCCATTATGACAAGATAATGGGAAATAGTTCATAAATAAGGACATGGATTGACTATGTACTAAGTTTCACATAAAAAAATATTTTCCATCCATCTATTATCCACAAGGGAATGGACAAGTAGAGGCCATCAATAAAACTATCCTAAAAATCCTAAAGAAAATAGTTAATGACAGTGGTCACGACTGAAATCTCCAATTAAATCCAACATTATGGGCCTATCACAATAGTATCAGAACTCCTACTAGTGCTACACCCTATGGATTGGTATTTGAATTAGAGGATGTTTTTCCCATTGAGGTAGAAATCCCTTTCCTTTGGATATCATTACACAGACTCATTACAAAAGAAGAATACAATGTATCAAGACTCAAAGAGTTGGATTTTCTATATGAATGATGTCAAAAAGACTTTTACCACCTCAAAGTCCATCAAAAGAGGATGGAAAATAGCTATAAACACAAAGTGAAACATAGGTCATTTTAGGTGGGTTATCTAGTGTTGAGATAAAATCCCCGAAATCAGCAAAAGAAGTGTATATTGAACAAGCTAATGGATTTGTTGAACCAAGAAAGAGGAACATGGTTTGCAGTTTGTCCAAGGACATAAAAATCAAAGACTCATCAAGGGCATCATGAATTAGCATGAGAAAAGAATCAACTCTTGTTTGTTTACACAAACAATAGTCGGGTCATCTTGGTTCCATTATGACTTGATGATTATATTAAATTGCACTATTAAAAATTCATGAAAGAAGTACTCAGGTCATCATGGTTTAATTTTACCATTGGTATTTGTACTTTCAACATTTCAAAAGCTCAATGATGAAAAATAGCACACTAAAATGATCAAAATGATGACAACATTGCATTTAGTTTTGCATTTAGATTGCATTCAAATTATGTTTCATTTAATACTTTCATCTAGACTATCTTTCTTATGAATGGGGAAAAAAATCATCAATTAAGAAAGGCCCCCCTCAGATGCCACTAGACATCATGCTCCTTATCTACCAACCAATCATGATCTTTCCCTAGCATCAAATCAATCTTTTATCAAATTAATGTTTTATCAATCCATAAAAAATTAATCAAACAACCAAGATAAAACAAATCAATCATCATCAGTATCTATCTATCCAAAAAATTAACCTTTTGTCAATTGATCATTATCAACATGATCTACCAATCAAATTGATGTATCAAATCACCCAATCAATCCTCATATGTCTTATACAGGATGTATCCTTCCTAAAACTAGGCATGATTCAAACATCTTTGTACCAAACATCGACCAATCCTCTTGTGACTCACCTATCATGAGGTCACACATCACCCATAAAACTATCTATCATTTTGATATGATTATCTATATCTCAATCATTGACAATTTTTTATCACATTCAATCAGGGCATCATTTCACATCCAATTTATCGGGAGCTAAATAAAAAATTGTCAAAAAATTGAAAAATATTTCCCATTTACCTCCTCAGGGGGAATACAATATTGTATTAGAAAATCTTCAAATCTAGATCATTCTCAAATCTAGGGTATCAAGAAAACCATCTAAGACTATTACTCAAATGAGCATTAAAGGTTGTCATTAGTAGTCAAGCACTCAAATGGACAGTCGGTAACAGAGTCATAAACAAGCCAATTAGTATAACCACCAAAGTATAGAGTTAACTAAGAGCACTGATCATGCGTAGAGTTAACCAAATATAGTGATTACAGAGTAGAAAGACTTTACCAAGTAGTAGTCTACACTGAGATACACAATATAACCGAACAATAGTATAACCTAGATACACAGTATAACCAAACAAGAAGTATAACTGAGATACACAAACAACACCAAGCATCAAGACACAACATTTACCGAGTGGACTAGAGGCCACATAATTTTTTTTTATGGCACATCAATCTAGGTAAGAAATTTTTTCTGACCTAGATAATGGTTTACAATGATCAAGGAGAACATTAATTATGGATTCACAATATTGATTGTTTATATCTCCTATGTTTAAATGATCAAGGTAAATTATGTACACCATTGATCTTAGGTTAGGGATGTTATTGTAAAGCCCTAATTAGGTCATAGAGTTTGATATATAATGTAAAGATGTCATTTGTAATGTATCCATGATCAAGCAATGATCAAGTAGCCATCATACTATAGACATCAGAGATCAGACAAGGGTTTTTAGAGAAAGACAACATTGCAATAATGAATTTTCAGAATAGAGGCAAGGCTAGCAAGCAGGACAAAGCAGAAGATATTATCATTCAGAGTAAGGTGATATATTTTATATGCACTTAAAGGATTTGTATCAACAATATTGAGATTGTATTTGTTTAGATCACAATTTTGTTTCTTTCTAACAATTGTAATAGACCCCAAAAATCTCCTAACAGAGTAGACTTAACCATCTTTATGTAAGTCTCTTAACCGAGTGCACACATACTTTGTGTTGCTAAATCCTCTCATGAAGTAGATCTAATCGATCTCATTGTTACTCCTAACAGGGTAAGATCATCAGAAGTTATCAATATTTGTAAGCTTTAATTGGCTACTTTATTTACTATAGTAGTGAAGTTTTATGGGTCTCATCCCCACTGTAGTTTTTACCTTCTAACAGAGGTTTTCAGTGATACCAAAATACTGGTGTCATGAGTACTTAATTTTATGTATGTGTATTTTTTACTTTATAGGAATTTACATTTCAGCATTGACATTACATGTTTGGTGTATGCAATCTACTCAATTGGTTATTATAGAACATTTAGTTACAAAGATTAGTTTGAAATTTTTTAAGGGTATTGATTCACCCCTCCCCTCTCAGTACACACCTCTCCATTATCCCAACAATTGGTATCAGAGCTAGTTATCTTGTTTAGAAGGTTTAATCACTGAAGAGAAAAGATCTTACAATGGAAAGGTATACACTTGATAAAACTATTGAAAATCAGAATTTACAGTTGCAGATCTATGTTGAACAATACAAAGAAGTTAAAGAAAAACTCAGGGCAATGTTGATTAAGAGAAAAGACATGGAAATTTGCTGTCATGAGAATGATTATCAGTAAGAAGAGATTCATGACACATTTGACCCATCAGAATCTGAATCTAGTAGCATATCTAATGCATATGAAGGAACCATATCAAGGCTATTTGAGAGAAATCAACAACTTACCGAACAAGTGAAAGCACCAGAGATCGGTCAAGATACACAAATGGTTAGAATGGTTGAATTTTTGTATGATAAAAAGAAATATGAACAAGATAGAAACATGATTATTGATGACAGAAGATAGATGACTGAAAAGTTACAAGAAAAAAAATCTGAGATATTGAGACTTACTGAACATTACTTTCAGATCACTAATCAAGTGGTTTCTATGAATCATCAGACAATCCAAGTGAATAATGAACTTGAAAGAAGAATAGAAGACATTGGTGTATTGAAAGAAGAAAATGAAAAAAATGAGAAATGAGTTGAAGATTCTTCAACAACATAATGAAGTGATTAAGAGATCTTAAGTAAGTACTAAGAGAATGGATGAATTTATGAACTATCAAAGAAGACTGAACAACAATACTAGGTTATGGTATACCGAGCAAGGAGAATTATCAAATCAAGTTGAACAAAGGAATGTATAATCAAGTCTGAAGCCTAAGAATCCCTCTTGCTATCATTGTGGAAAACCATGCCACACATCAAATGTTTGTAGGAGAAAAGAAAAAGGTATTCCTAGAAACCCTCCTAAATTTAATGGTATTAGCTATAACTATAATAAGCATGGACATCAGGCACATGAGTGTAGATCCAAGTTGAACAAACCACAAAATAAACCACACATGGACAAATATTGTCAAAATTGCAACATGCATGGTCATACATCACAAGAATGTAGAAATAATAAAAATCAAATATGGAAGCCTAAAGGACAAGAAAAGCTAAATCAAATGAGAAGGCAAGGAAATGCTTATGCATGGGATTATAACACTTCGGGTAGTTGTACAACATGTGGCAAATATGGATATATTGCAAAAAAATTTATGAGACGATGGGGAACTAAGTATACAAATTGGTCAAACTTTGGTGTGGCATGTTCTCACTATCATAAAGTTGGTCACTTAAGCAGAGACTATGTAGACCAAATAAATAATTATGGAAATGACAATACAATTGAAGAAATCATGAGGATCAAAAATCAAATATGGAGAAGAGCTTAAAATGATGATGCAGGAACAATTACAATAGTCAGTGACACCTCATCTGATGAATTTGGTGGTTCCACCGTCTCTACCTGAGCAATACAAGCAGGTATGGAACTATGTTTTACAGAGCTATATCTTACACTAGTTCCTATATTCATTGCACAAATTTCAAATTAGCATGAATTAAGATGCACTATGGTATTATATTTTTGTTTACTTTGATCGAGTTGAGTCAGTTAATATGTACCAAGTTAGTAATGCAAGTCGGTGAATATGTGTGAGATAACATAGTTGCTAAGGAAACCGAGCATTTGGTACACTCACCGAGCTGAAGTATCATCAATGTTAATTTAGCATAATGTTTGTTCACCGAGTGGTTGGTGACAAGCATTTATTGTGCCGCCCAAAGATATTTTCTATAAATTTGATCGATGTGAACTCATTCATTCACACAATGATCACATAGAAGAGCAAAGAAACATAGAGAAAATCTAGAGTAGAGTATTTCATGCATTCTACAGAGATTATAAGGACATTTTGAGCAGCTAAGAGATTATTAATTATGCATTCTATACTTACCAAGCCATTCAAGCATCCTTCATAGAAACCCTAAATCATAAATCATGGCATCCTCATCTCGAACCATGAAGGCAAATATGGAGAAGGAGAAAAAGGTCCTTCTTGTGAAGAACTCCACTTGCACAAAGCCAAAACATAAGATACATCTATAGGTTGCATCCCAACCTGATGAAAAATGCACATTTTCATCGATTCTGCCTAGGGTTTTGTTGGTTCAAGATGTGCATGCATTCATTCACTGTAAGATAGGTGAAATAGAGGATTTTGAGCTTATTTCTACATATCAATTTCTATGCATAGATGGGAAGTTGAAAGATGATCATAAGCATTTGGAGGTTAAAGGGTTAACCGATGCCCTAAATTTTCTGAAGGTTTTTTTAACCGAGTGGATCCAAATTTTTTTGAGCAGAGTACATGATGGGAAGCTTTGGGCGGATGAACCAAAGAAGATAAAAAAAGATTTTATTCACATAGTAACGAGTATCCAATATATGATAAAACAAAATCCCTAAGCCACCCACTGAGTATCAAGATAGAAAAGCTTACAGGAGCTGAGTGGGATGGAAGAGGTATGAAGAATAACTCATTCATTGATCCTAAACTTAGGTTTGGTGCATATGTTATTGGCTACAAGATATTCCAGTCCAGCAGACCGAACAGTGTTGTATGTAGAGCTGTTGAAATTTCTTACAAGATTGTAAAGAAAGGTTTACAACTTGATCTCGACGAGCTATTGTAGAGAAAATTTGAAGAAAACATGAAAACCATCAGATCAACATGGTTGAACACTTGTAAGTTTGGTTCATTACTTCTATGCACATTCTTCTACCTACAAAATTTCTTTCCCTTCGTTGGTATTGTTAAATGGAAGACCAACTGACTGATTACACTGCAAATTGGTGACTTTATTACAAGCTTAGGCACACATTTTGAACCTTCCATGAATGACTATTTTTCTAAGTTCAAATCTAGGATGGAAAAGATAACTCAAATTCTAATGTAATTAGTAGAAAAATACAAGGATGAAATCTATTTTTTGGTTGACACCGATACTACTCTCATCAAAGCAGCACAACCGAGGACAACATGGCTACCTTAAATGGATTATGAGTTAGACATTGATATTTCTTTTGACACTATTGAAAAATTACTCAATGAACCAATTGACAAATCTACCATGAGATTTGGCATATATGATGAAGCACAGACCCGAATATCTATTGGTCTATAAGTTGAGAAGATGGGCAGGAAGAAGACTAAAATTGTGAAGACTTTGAAAAGATAATTTTCTATCACTGATGAAGAATTGGACAAGTTAGTCGATGATACCAAGGTGCAGACCTCATTCAATAAGGATGATGAGCTTGAAAAAGATGTTGATGCCATCGAGTCTAATGAAACACAATTTGAGGCACCTAAGGCCAAAAGGGGCAAAAGAATAAACACTGAGTCTCCACCAAAGACAAGATCAAAATTGGTGACTACAGATTCACCACCTTTAAAGAAAGGAATAGAAAAGATAACTAGGCCCACACTAAAATTCACATACCAAAGAAGGAAATAGAAGGGAGCTGCTAAGAATCCAACACCAAAAGAAAGGAAGAAATATGTGAGGAACAAAGATGACAAGTATAATTCTGATGAAAATCCCGATAAATTTAAGGTTGTACAAAATAAAACACCACAAACCATTGATGAAATTGCAGAGGCAATCCTATCAACTAGACGGTTAGGATATCCGAAGATACATGCATAGGAAGATCTGACTACTAAGCACAAATATAAACTTGAAGAAGCAATAATAGGTATGATGATCAACTTCTAAAAAGTTCCTGTTGAATTTGCTACTTACATTCCCTCTGAATTATATGATAAGATATCAACATGATGGTCATATTCACTCACCATTGAGAAACAAATGAGAGAAGCAACTCTCACTCTAATTAAAGTTTTACAGTAGAGAAAATCAGTGATATCATGCAACAATATGTTAAGAAATTTCCTAAGAAATCCCGATCATTGAATATCCTACAAGGAAATTTGAAGGAATTGGATATAGAGAGCACCCAAATATGGAATAAAATGTTGAATCAACCAAAGGAAATCAAGGACATCAAGGAAGAAAAAAAAATTGCATCTATAATCGATACCAAGGGACATTAACCGAGTACAGAACCAATAATAATTGATGATGCAATTGTTGACAATGTACTGGATGGTATTCTTGAAATATTGAAAAACTTAGGTCATCCAAAGATCACAATAAATGACATAACTGAAGGTGATCTCGATGATAAGGCAAAAGAAGATGAGACAATCAAAGCTATCAAGATAATGGATGAACAAGACATAACAGAGGTCGCTCGAGCAATGGTACCAGGCCAATTACCTATTTTGGTACAAGAAATTGAAATAGAGAGTGAAGCACAATAGAAAAAACTTGAGCCGGTTATAGACACAAATGAAGACAAGGGTGATACACAAGGTACATAGATCAAGCATAGTGGTGGAAAAACACAAGGTGATGCAACTAAAGAGACCACTAATGTAGCAAAAAAAGGTGAAGGTAATGCATAAAATATAGAAAATACAATATAAACCTCTACTATAGACAATAGGTTAGCTATCGAGGAACCTTCCCAAGTCATCACACCGAATACCAAGCCAATCAAGAAACAAACTAAGAAAAAGGCTCAATTGGAATTAAGACTATCTCCTTCATCAAGCACCAAAGAGAAGAAGAAGAAAGGAAGAAAGGGTCATATCACACTTGATGAGATCATTGACATTCCTGATTGCAATCCACACACTCTTGACCCTGAAGCTTTAACAAGGTATGGTGAAATCTGCACCCAAAAAGTAGCACAAGACAAGCTAAGGCAAGAATGAGAAAGTGCACAGGTGCAAGAGACTACTAAGGAGATTATGATGCTATTTTTTCCTGATGTGAACATAAATGAATCAACCCCCATACTTGATCAACTTGCACTACTCACCGAGGCTATTAACAAACCTAGCATTGATACCGAGTAGAAATTGGAAGAAAGAGATGAAAAGAAGATATAATACAAGGTCACTGAAAAGATCAGCCAGGAAGTGGGAGTAAAAAAGGTAACTATGTCTAAATTTGTGCATGGAATAGAAACTCTTATATCTGATGCCATTATAATTCTACAACATTTATGCACTTTAGATCACTTCACTTCCTAGATTAGTGAAAAGATGAATAAAACAGATCAAGATCTAAAAGATAGTGTTGATATTCTATCAAGCAAGCAACATGCATTGCAGATGCATTACACCAAGGTTCTCTAAAAATAGTGGTTGAGACTAGATTTAAAGAAAGAAGAGGACAAAATCAGAGAATGTGTAACCGAGCTACATGCAATGTTACTACCACATTTAGTTATGATGCATAAACATGTGACATTGGAAAAGAAATTGATTTCCACCTGAAACCTGTTAGTCACAAAAATCATATATGATATGCATGCTCAGCTAAAGTTAGGGCTATTAACCCTTGAGAATTTAAAAGAGGAATGTGAGAAGCTACTAGAAAATCTCCAGCAAGCCCATCCTAACATTTTTGACAAATTGTAAGTTATATTCCTTTTGTCATTATTTTAAAAAAAGGGGGACTATATGTATATATGTTTAGAAAAGGGGAACACTATACTCAGGGGGAGTCATATATATATTTATACCGAGCATGTACAAAGGGGGAGTCACTATGTATAGTAATTTGTAAATGATAAGTTTTTGATAATAATTCCAAAGGGGGAGAATGTTACTCAAATGAGCATTAAAGGTTGTCATTAGTATTCAAGAACTCAAATGGACATTCGGTAACAGCGTCACAAACAGACTAGTCGGTATAATCACTGAAGTACAGAGTTAACTGAGAGCACTAATCACACACAGAGTTAACTAAGTGCAGTGATTACCGAGCAGACAAACTTTACCAAGTAGTAGTATACATTGAGATACACAATATAATCAAACAAAATTATAACCAATATACATAGTATAACCAAACAAGTAGTATAACCGAGATACATTGACAACATTAAGAGACAAAATTTACCGAGTGTACTAGAGGCAACATAATAGTTTGTTATAACACATAAATCTAAGCAACAAATTTTTTTCTGACCTGGATAATGGTTTACAATGATCAAGGAGAACATTAATTACAGATTCACAACATCGATTGTTTATATCTCCTATGTTTAGATGATCAAGGTAAATTATGTACACCATTGATCTTAGGTTAGGGATGTTATTGTAAAGCCCCAATTAGGTCATAGAGATTGATATATATAATTTAAATATGTCATTTGTAATGTATGCATGATCAAGCAATGATCAAGTATCTGACATACTACGAACATCAGAGATCAGACAAGGGTTTTTAGAAAAACACAACGTTACAGTAATTAGTTTTTAGAAAAGAGGCAAGGCTACCGAGTAGGACAAAGAAGAAGAAATTATCATTCATAGTAAGGTGATATATTTTATATGCACTTAAAGGATCTGTATCAACAATATTAAGATTGTATTTGTTTACATCATAATTTTGTTATTTTCTAACAATTGTAATAGACCCCAAAGACCTCATAACAGAGTATACTTAACCATCTTTATGCAAATCTCTTAACCGAGTGCACACATACTTAGTGTTGCTAAATCCTCTCATGAAGTAGATCTAATCGATCTAATTGTTACTCCTAATAGGGTAAGATCATCAGAAGTGATCAATGTTTGTAAGCTTTAACAGGATACTTTATTAGTGGAGTAGTGAAGTTTTGTGGGTCTCATCCCCACCGTAGTTTTTTCCTTCTAACAGAGGTTTTCTACGATACCAAAATACTAGTGTCATGAGTACTTAATTTCTTGCATGAGTATTGTTTAGTTTACATGCATTTACATTTCAGCATTGACATTACATGTTTGGTGTATGCAATCTACTCAGTTGGTTATTACAGAAGATTTGGTTACAAAGATTATCTTGATCATCAACATAACATCTTCAACATAACATAACAGGGCAAAGGAACTTTAACAGGTTCATTATACTAATGTGTTTGATGACATGTAAATGATTGAATGTTTGAAGATGTTATAATGAACATGTTATGTTCTTTTATATCTCTTCTCTGCATATTTCTTCGATACCTCCTAATACAAAATTGCATGTCATATATATATATATATATATGTCCATGCCTGAATAGATGCAACTAGAGACAAGACCTTAGTCGGCCCAAAAACAAAATATACAATGCTTCCAAGCTAATTGGCTTAAGTGTGATTACATAAGTGATTAAGACATGATTAAAAACACACTATAATAAGCGCATAGCCTTTACAAAACAAAATGTCATATGCTGATCCAAAATCTGAGGTTGGCTCTGTGCTTTGTTTCCTGAACTGCTAGAGGCACTTCAACTTGCTATAACTTCTTTGTACTATCTTTCCATACCATGCATGTATAGAATTAACATCTTAACATATCATAAAGCTTATATATGAATGTGCATATCCTAATTCAATCTTCCACATGTGCACTGGTGCTTTGATCGACTGCAAACCTCTATTTTGTTCTATCTTCCATACTTAGCCATTTCTATCTTCCAAGTTTTCTTGATAAAATATTGTATGACTTTGTTTCCATAATGACAACACAAAATAAGTCATAATTACTCTGATTTTCAACTTGCCAACAATCTCCCCCTTTGTCATTAATGGCAACAAAGGAATGTGGCCAATTTGTTTTAATCTTTGACTTGACAACAAAATTTTTTATCTCATAACTTAGGCTATATAACATATTCCTTTTATACATTACTCCCCATTTGACATTAATGGCAAAGGTGTCAAAATTGTAAGTCTCTAGATACTTACTCCATGTATACATTTGGAAAAGAAATCTAAAGATTCTTTATCTCTTGCTGCCAGAATGCCTTTAGTGCATCAACTATTTGTAGATGGGCACATAGGGCATATGTAAGCTTTTCCATTTTAGTCAAATCCATACAGGGACCCTGATCATATGTAGAAATTTTTGTATCTATTTGTTTGATGTTTTCATTCAAGACTTTTACAGAGGGCGCCAGTGCATTTCTCAGTT
The DNA here is from genome assembly GCA_018584345.1 of Thuja plicata. Taxonomy (NCBI): domain Eukaryota; kingdom Viridiplantae; phylum Streptophyta; class Pinopsida; order Cupressales; family Cupressaceae; genus Thuja; species Thuja plicata. The sequence goes on along the minus strand of MU225325.1, from coordinate 5,939,817 downwards.
GAGTCTACCCGATTCTTATCTTATTGATCTCAAACTTTGCCTTTTCAATCTTGTCCAACTGACCTTGATAGATATTGTTGCATACATTAATATCTTGTGAGGATGTTTCAATTGATTTTATAATACTTTCAACCAAGATATCAGCTTCCTCAATCTTCTTGATGTGTTCCGAGGTGAGTTTTTCTTTGTCCATGCAATTTTCTATTACCTTTCTGCCTTTTAATGCCAACTCTTTCAAAATTCCTTGACCAATCTTCAATGAATTGAGATCTAAAGAAAATTTCTTTACCAATTCATTAAATCTTTCCTTCTTATACTCATCTTCTGCAATTTTACTAGCAGAGTCTACTAAGCTTGTGAAATGTGATTTGAAGCTAGTTAGGATGCTGTCAACATCATCAATTGACTGAATCTTAGCCATTTTCTTATCTGCAGGCACTAGATCATTCAAAATTTTTACTGTTTCCACAAAGAGAGGGTTTCTCATAACATGTTTCTCTTTGGATTTTTCCATGGCTAGCACACTGATCTTTATCAAATCTTCTTCTCCCCATGCATCTAAGCTTGCTGAATCAGGGGTCAAAGTTGACAACAATGAGGTTAATGGTTTTCTAGGAGTGAATATAATATTTTGATTGACATCCATGCATTAATTTTTCACTGGGATCTCCATAGAGGGTAGTTCATCATTTTTTCCTTCATCTAGACATGTGGTGTCTTCTGTAGGAATTTTTTCTTGCTACAGAGGTGTCATCAATGCATGCCTTCTCAGTTTCTTTAGTTTTCACAAATGCTTCCTCAAACTTGTCCAAATCATTATCTAAAGCTATCATTGATATCTTAACATCTTTGATTTTAATTGTTTCTTCTGAATCTTTAACTGTCACTGAGGGTGATGGAGCTTCAGGCGCTGAATCCTATGGACCTATCATAGGTGCATTAGAAGTCTCTGGTGCTTTATCCTATTTTGGAGGGACTGGAGTCATTTTGATTGTAGGAAGCATTGATGGATACATGTGTCTATCCATAAACACTTGTGAAAATGCTTTTTCAATCTCTTTCCCAACTAACTCATAATCATTGTTTATTATATGAAAAGTCCTTGTCTTGGTTCTTAGATGAGGTTTCACCAAGTCTAGCAGAATTACTTTTTCTTCATGTGAACAAACAGGGAGAAGATTGTCTAATGTTTCTTCTCTAATCCTCATATCTTCCTCAATTGCCTATTTTTTCATTAGTTCCAGTATGTTCCATAATTTATCTGGTATCACTGTCTTAAGTTCTAGAACTAAATTTTTAAACTTGATCATGTGAGAGATGAGCATAGAATGTATTTATGTTTTGTCTATCTCTTGGTACTTTTCATAGACCTTTGCAATTGTATCCAGTCTTCCTTCATTGATAATTCTATTCTTTAGAATGTTGAGACTAGGTCTGAATCCTACCTCAGGAGGGTCTTGAGTGTTCTTTACCTTGCTCCTTGTGGTTCTTGAAAATGGATGACTTGTGGGAACTTGCTTCTTCCTTCTAGTCATCTTACTTGGTACTGATGGTGGATATGCTTCCAAGTCAATAGTAGTTGAGGGTGCAGATGTAATTTTATCAGATTTATTCATCTTCTTCTTGGGCACATCATCAGAATTCTCTATTTTAACTTCTATTTGTTTGAGCTCTTTTGCAATCTTAGCTTCACTAGCTTTGTCTAGGTCTTCTTGTGTAACTCCATGAACTTTTAGGATATTAGAAGTAATCCTTGATGCCTTCCTTTTGTTGTCTGTACTGTACAAGATAGAATCAAATTGATTTGTCTTTTCTCTGTAAGTGCCTCATCTAGGTTCATTGGGATCTTTAGGCGCAGATAAGAGAACTTGTGAATACCCTTCCAAAACCTATTCTTCAACTTCATATCCAAGTGTATGAATCCATTTTGTTCTTGGTTCCACTACCTCCATGCAAGTACAATTAGTTTCCACCATGAAAAATATGGTGTCTTTGTATTTATCAATTATCTTCTCAGGTATTCTGAACCTCTTCTACATTTTAATCCTAAATTTTTTGATATCCATGTCCATAGAATCCTTCACGCTACTCTCTGATGTAGCATTGAGTGATATCTGAGACATAGTAGGTTTACTCCAGTCTAGGTAAAATTTGCAACTTTACCTACTATGTGGAAGTAGAGATATATGATCAATGAGCCAAACCTGAATATATTGCTCTTGTCATGCTTAATAGATTGAATGTTGTCAATCAATTGAGTGCACAATATATCACATAGATTATACTGAGTATTGTATTTCTCCATATTTACTGTTGCTAGGACAGTAGCTGCAGATACACTATTTAGTCTGCTTGCGTGCAGAAATTTGTAACCTAGTATCATGGTGACTAATTTTATGTCATCTTCCTTAATGGGATCAACTTTCATACCGCACCTATCACTTCTATATAAAAATTCTTCTTCAACCTACTTTTTCACATCTTTACCAGTTGGAAGAACTGGTCTAGTCTTAGGAATTCCAGTCATGTCATGAATTAGATCTGCAGTAATGCGGACGGGAACTTCACCAATACAGTAAAGGTCATCATGTATCCTGCTCAACAATATTTTAACCCATTTTGGATCATAGAATTCATGCTCATTAGAATACTCAAAGATAGGGTTATTAGTGAGATGCACGTATTCATCCTTGAATGAATAGTCAGGTTTCATCATTGATGCCATGAGAGTAGCTATATTGTTATCCCCAATGGTTCCCTTCTTACAGTAGATGTAAGCGCAAATATCTTCCACATGTACGACTCCTAGTGGAGTCTTAGAGAATGCCCCTTCTACATCATCTAGAATAGACTTGAATTGATTCTTTTTAAAGACAAATATTTTCCTTTCAGTAATGTCAAAGACTACAGGGGATTCCATACTCACTTGTTGATTGACTAAATAGGGTTCCACCACAATTCAAAATGATGCGACTACTAGGGTTTCATTTCAACTTGCAATCTGTTCACAAACTAATCAAATCGATACCTTTGAATTCTTTGATGCTTAGTGATCCTATGCTCTACAAATTTTATGATGTCAGATGTAAACAATGAGAATAAACAATTGTTTACCGACTTATATAAAGGTCACTGCATTTAATTCTTGCTACTGTACGCGATTTCCATTAAGAGTTTCAAAATTTGTTCTGAATGAAGTAAAGGTAATGCATGCATGCCTACTACCTTATTTCATGATCATAGACATAAATCCATAGGCGCATACTCAAAGGTGAGTATACCAGCTGCGCAGGGGTTTAGAATAGCTCCCCCTAAGACAATGATGGTCATCTAACCAGAAGTAGAAGGTGCGTCCATTGTGGATACATCAACTACCTTCTTCTCATCATTATCCATCTTTACTTCAACCCATATTTTATGTGAATCATCTTTATCTTGTACAAACTTAACTTCTCCTGATTCTTCAAATAGTGACTTTTTAAGATTATCTTGTTTTTGAGTTCTAGATCTATAGAACCTTGAGATGTGTCCAACCTTTCCACATGAGTGACAAATGATAGGAGGCCTGATTTTATTTTTTATCATGCTTCACTGCTTGGCTGTGTGTCCATTGTAATTACATATCTAACATGTAATGTTCTGGAAGTTTCTTTGAGGTTGATTTCTATGATTGTATTGATTCTGACTTCTTTGGTTCAGTTGTGACTGATTTCTTTGATTTATCCTACAATGAATATCCCTGTGACCAAACTTGTTACATGAGTAACAATAACCATTAAAAGGTTTTACTTCTTTACAATCTCTTGCCAAATGTCCATGCTTGTTACAAACATAACAAGTTCTATTAACTTGCTTGAGTTCATCTTTAGGTGGTTCAGTTTTTGTCTCTGCAATATTCACCTCTTTCTTTGCTTCTATAGATGCTTCTCGTGCTTTATTTCTTTCTTGCATTGAATTGATTTCAATTTGAGCTTTACTATATCCCATACCAGTGGTATCACCTTTTAACTTTTTTTCATACAGTTGTGATTGAATTAGATCAGAACTTGTGTGTAGTTTATCAATTTTGTCTTTTTCTCCCGATAATTCAGATTCAATCTTATTCTTGATGTTTTCCAATTCCAAGATTTTCATATTGGCTTGCATGAGTTCTTCATCTAGCTTTTTATTTTCTTTTTTCTTCTCTTCAATAGTAGTTAGGCTATCAATTAACTGATCATTCAATTCTTCTATCTTATCCTTTAAAGATAAGTTTTATTCATTCATTTTCTTGACCATTATGCCCAAATCATTTGTAGAGAAATCTTTCAAATGTTTTCTTAACTTTTTGATAAGCATTTGTGAGCCATCAACTTTTAGTTTAAGTTCCTCATTTTCTTTCTTAGATCTATCTAGATCTTCAAGGGCTACTTCAAGATTATTTTTTATATGTTTAGCTTCTACTGAATCCATGATCTCCTCAAGTGGTTAAACATTTCTCTCAGAGGACCAGAGCTCTGATACCAATTGTTAGAAACACTGAGAGGGGGGGGGGGTGAATCAATGTTTGTCTATTTATTATATTTCAACAATTTAAACATAAATAAAATATACATCCAATGAAGCTTAACACAAGAACACATGACACATGATATGATTACGGGGAAACCTTGTTCAAAGGAAAACCCCGATGGGAATTAGTACCCACAAATATTGCACTAGTATAATGAACTTGTTATAGTTCCTTTGCCCTATTAGAAGCAATCTTTACAATGCAAGTACAATGACCTAGTTAAGGGTCTAACCCTATTAGGAGTCTTTTAAAAGTAACCCTATTAAGGGTGAGGATTCACTGTCCAAAATCTCACTACTTCAATGGTGAAGGCTACAACCTCCTTGATAGTAGATATACACTATATCCAAAAGTGAACTGTTGTATATGACACACTTGTCTGATCAGTTCTAGTTATGCGCTGATGCTCTTATACTCTTAAAAAAGCTTTATCTCATTCTGACATCTTCTACTATTCTTTTATATCTCTTCTTTTCATATTTCTTCGACACCTCCTAATACAAAATTGCATGTCATATATATATGTCCATGCCTGAATAGACACGACTAGAGACAAGACCTTAGTTGGCCCAAAAACAAAATATACAATGCTTCCAAACTAATTGGATTAAGCATGATTACATAAGTGATTAAGACATGATTAAAAACACACTATAATAGGTGCATATCCTTTACAAAACAAAATGTCATACGCTAATCCAAAATCTGAGGTCAGCTCTGTGCTCTGTTTCCTGAACTGCTAGAGGCACTTCAACTTGTTGTAACTTCTTCATACTTTCTTTCCATACCATGCGTGTATATAATTAACATCTTAACATATCATAAAGCTTATATATGAACACACATATCCTAATTTAATCTTCCACACGTGTGCTGGTGCTTTGATGGACTGTTAACCTCTATTCTGTTCTGTCTTCCATACTTAGCCATTTCTGTCTTCCAAGTTTTCTTGAAAAAAATTTGTATGACTTTGTTGCCATAATGACAACATAAAATAAGTCATAATTACTCTGATTGTCAACTTGCCAACAACAAGGGTTTCCACACTAAAATATTGGTGTCTCTATTTTGATTTTGTGGATGTATTATTTTTTATATTTTTACGTTACATTTAGATTTTTATGTTGGTTACTTTGGAAGTTGATGAAAATATTTTGTAGATTTGTGGCAACACTGATTCACCCCCTCTTAGTTCCTTTTAATACTAATAATTGGTATTAGAGAAAATTTCCCTCAACGAAGCCTAACAAATTGGGAAGGACCCTTAAGGATGATATGGAGATTTTGAGAGATCAGAGGAAACTTGAGAAGAAATGTGGAAATGATGAGAAATTTATTGAAAGGTTGAAAGAACAACTCCAGTAATTAAGAGCTAAGAGACTAGATCTTTTCAAAAAAGATTTGAACAAAGTGGATCTGAGGAATCTAAAGCAGCTTTTGAATAATTAGCTCAGGAGAATGAGAAGCTACATAAACAAAAGAAGAACATCCAAAGAGAGTTAGAAGATTTTTCAATTAGAATGGGTGAAGAAATGGAAGTAAGGAAGGAAACAAAATAGGAAAGGAAAATTGTAGAGGAAGCCCTAAAAGCCAAAGATAAAGCCCTAAAATCTAAGGTGGATGAGCCCTTCAAATCTAAACAAGGTGTTGGAACATTACATGAACATATACATGAGACAAATGTTGAAAATCAAGAAAGCCTAAGGAAGAATTAAAATTAGGGGAAATAAAATTAGAAACTAAAGTATGAGTTGAAGGGTGCAAATGATTTACTCTTGAAGTTTAATGAAATTTCTGTAAAACTTGATGAACAACTCAAGAATCAAAGAATGCATTGAGAGAAGCATGGTCTTGGCTACACTAGTTATGAATTTGGTGAATTATTTGGAACCAAGAAGGACATGAAAGATGAGAAACCCAAACCAAAAGTAACCCCAAGGAGTCTTGGTAAGAAACCTTACAAACTGGTCTTCTTTAAATGTCATAAGGTTGGTCATATTGCTAATGAATAGAAGGAAAATATCAGATCTAGTGTCCCAAGTATTATGTCTAATGCTAGACCAATTGCTTTTCATGGTTATTGTTACAATTGCAAAAAATATGGTCATAGATCTAATGAGTTCAGAACAAGGATGAATAATCAATGGGTACAAGTGAACTAGGTAATTCCTTATCAGAATGAGAACAGATGGAATATTACAAGCTCACATTGTCACAATTATGGACACATGGATATTAAATTCAGATTGAGGACAAGTAGTGGCAATGATGGACCCTGGAGTTCAACTTGAATGACATGTTTTCACTATTGTAAGATAGGTTACATTGCTAGGTTTTGTAGAGAAAAGAAAAACAAGGTGAATCAATCGGTTAATTAGTCATACAAGATAAAGGGAAATAAGATTTTGAATATTGAAGAGACAAGGAATTAGATTAACATGGATCCGATAAATAAGAGTGAAGAAAAATCTTTGAGAGATTCCACATCTTTACAAGGTGTAGAGAATTCATCATCAAACAAAGTCATCTTTGACTTAGGGAGAGAAAGAATTGTTGAATCTATTAAAAACCCCCTAGATGCATGTGGAGTAATTTATGTTTGCATATTCAGACATGTATGTTTTTTTGAAGTATGGTGCAAATTTTTATTTAACAACATGAAGTTGGGTGACTACTAACAAGATTTTAGGAGGTATATGTTGTTTTTTATCAACTGGTGATGCAATTAATGTTGTAGTGTGATGAAAGATAAAAGGTGATTTTAGGTCTCATTGTGTACCTAGGTGATCAAAGAGCTATAGCTAGGAGAGGCATAAGTGAAGTTTGAGAAGATTGAAAATGATTACGAGGCCCGCAGAAGGATTTGGTGAAGAAACTCACAAGAGTTTGTGCAATTGATTGAGAAGTGACTTAAGAAGTATTTATCAAGACTTTTGAGCTTGAATCTTTTGATTACAATATGGATACATTGATCAATGTGGAGATTACTAAAAGACCAAGACCCAAATTCAAGAAAAACCCTTTTAAGTTTATTGAAGTTGATGCAAGGAGGATAATGAGATGGGGCCAAAGGAACTCCCAAATACCAAGCCACCTTGTAGACACAACAATGCAGAAGAAACAAAATAGTGAGAGAAGAAACAACAAAGGTCATTTTCATTAATTGATCAAATTCACTACATGTCGGGTTGTAAGGACTTCCTCATTTCAGCCATATATTTAATGAATTACTATATGATCTTCATACATGCGAGGTCAATGACCTACCTTCCAGAATATTCAATGCTTAATCTTCCATCTTCTAGATTGATATCTTAAAATCTTACTTAACTGCCCCTTGACTAAGAACAATGAAACATATATATAAAAGAGTCCAAAAAAGAGGTTGAAATTGAAATCCATAAGAGAGACCCAGATTTAGGTCCACACAGATCCCAATGAGAGACCCCACATTAATTCAAAAAAACAAATTAAATGCAGAAGTTGGCCAGATTAGGATAAACATCTTGGGAAGATGATCACCGAAAAATAGAAACCCGTCGGCAAGGACAAACTTGAGCATCAGAAAACCCATCGATAAGAGAATACTTGAGCAATAGTAACTCGTAGGTAAGAACATACCTAAGAATCATAAAACCCATTGGTAAAGATATCACCAAGACTCGTCGGTAAACCAAGAACCCGAGCAACAGAAGACAAACTACAAAACAAAGAAAATATCTTTTTGGTTGAGCAAGATTGCCAATGACCCAAGATGCTCCTGCATCAAGCACCCGGGGTTACAAGAAATGATTCTCTAATTCATGTATCAGTACCAAACTAAAATGAATCCAACTTAGATTGAGAAATCTAAGATTAGTTCTCAATCGGTTTGTTCTTCCACTTCACCAGATACTCCATGTATTCTTTTCCTCTTGTACATTTGCCAACTCTTTGCTTCAAAATCTCCTCAATTTCCTCTATCTTCTTCTTAGGATAATCACTTGGTATAGTCACTTTTTCATCAGGTTCATGATATTCATACAATTCTAAAATATTGGATATAGGTGATATAACCATGTCATCAGGTAACTCAACTTCATAAGCATTTCCACTGTCAAACCTTCTCAATATTCTACAAGGACCAAATTTCTTCATCTTCAATTTACCATATGCTCCAATAGGAAATATAACTTTCTTCAATTGAACCATAACTATATCACCAACTTCAAAAGTCTTGTGTCTTCTTCATCTATTTGCACTATCCTTGTATTTCTGATTACTTTTCTCCAGCTTCTATTTTACATCTTCATGCAATGTCTTCATAAGTTTTGCAAATTCTTCTGCTTCAACACTTCTTTTCTCTTCTCCAACAATGTCTCTCAAATCTGATATACCTCTTGGTTTTGTGCCATGAAAAATCTCGAAAGGTGTCTTTCTAGTACTTCTATTTACTGAACTTTTGTATGAAAAATCTGCTTGTTCCAACAACAAATCCCCATTGCCTAGTCTGTCTCCAACTAAGCATCTCAACAAATTACCCAAACTTTGGTTTAAAACCTCTATTTGTCCATCAGTCTATGGATGAAATGTAGAACTAAATTTCAACTCAGTATCCAACTTCTTCCAGAGTGTTCTCCAAAAATAGCTAAAATATTTACTCTCTCTTTCAGAGATAATACTCCTCAGTAACCCATGCAATCTGACAATTTCCTTAAAGAAAAGATCGACTATATGTACTGAAATTGATGTTTTCCTACATGGTATAAAATGTTTCATCTTAGAAAATCTATCCACAACAACAAATATGGAATCATTACCTCTTGCTGTCCTCGGTAAGCCAAGAAAAAAATCCATTCTGATATCACTCCAAGGTTTGTTAGGAATAGTAATCAATGTATTCTGACTTACTCCTTTTGCAACTTCACAAATTTATGAACATCCTTATACAAATGAGGCCAAAACACCTTTCCTTCAACAAACTCAATGTTTTATCAATACCAAAATGTCCAACCAATCCACTACTATGTTTCCCCTTTATCAAATTATTTCTCATTGATCCTCTCGACATACACAATTGAATACCTTTGAACAACATATATTCCTGAATGAAATAATCTTCATACTTACTTTATTGATTTGAATTAGGTGCTCTACACACTCTCCACTTCTCAGAAAAATTAGGATAATTTTCATAAAAATGCTTCATGTCATCAAAACCAAGAACTTCAATTCTCATTTCAATCAACAAAGATCTTCTTCTACTCAATGTAACAACAACTATGTTAGAAACTCCAATCTTATGCTTGATCACAAATGTAAAACTCTGCAAATACTCTACCCATTTCATATGTCTCTGATTCAACTTATTTTGATTACCCAAATATTATAAAGCCTTATGATAAGTATACAACACAAATTCATTTGGCATCAAGTAATGTCTCCATTTATTCATAGCCTGAACAATAGAATAGAACTCTTGATCATAGACATAATATTTCCTTTTAGCATCATTCAACTTTCACTAAACAAAGCAACATGTTTACCTTCTTGAGTCAATACATCTCCAATTGCACTTCCACTTGTATCACATTCAACTTGAAATACCTTATTGAAATTAGGTAAGGCTAACATAGGTAATTTAGCAAATTTTAGTTTCAATGTCTCAAAACTCTTATCAGCTCCATGTGTCCATTTGAATTCTCTTTTGTCTTCTCTTATTGTCTCAGTCATAGCATTACAAATATAACTGAAATTTTTGATAAAATTCCTGTAAAAACTTGCCAATGCATGAAATGATCTTACTTCATTGACATTCTCAGGTGTAGGCCAATATAGTATAGCTTGAACATTCTCAGAATCCATCTTCAAACCATCAGCTGAAATCACAAAACCCAAATACACAAGCTCTTCTTTCATGAAGGAACACTTCTTTAGATTTATCAACAACTTTTCCTCTTTCAACCTCTAGAACACTTTCCTTATATGCATCAAATTCTCTTCTCTAGTCTTACTAAATATTAGAATATCATCCAAGTATACAATCACACATTTATTCAAGAATTTCTTCAAAACTTCATTCATTAACCTCATAAAAGTACTCAGTGCATTAGTTAAACCAAAAGGCATAACCAACCACTCATACAAACCTTCCTTTGTCTTGAAAGAAGTATTCCATTCAACACCTTCTCTGATTCTGATATGCTGATGCCCACTTTTCAAATCAATTTTGGTAAACTATCTTTCTCCACTCAAACAATCCATTATGTCATCCATTCTCGGTATAGGAAACCTATATTTCACTGTGATCTTGTTGATTGCTTTGGAATCAGTATACATTTTCCATTCTCCATTCTTCTTAGGTGCCAACACAATAGGTACTGAACATGGACTCAAAATTTCTTAGATGAAGCCTTTGTTCAACAATTCATGATCTTGTTGATTAATATCTTCATTCTCAGTCAGTGTTAACTGATGTGGTGCCTTGTTAGGTAAACTAGCTCCAGGAATCAGATCCATACAGTGACTGATATCTCTCATTGGTAGAAAACCATCAAGTACATTATCTAAAATTATCTCCTTGTGCTTAGTGAGTAACTTCTCAAATTTTATAGGAATGTTATCTTCTTTATTCTTACTCAATTTGTTAGGAATCAAAGCATAACATATATCATTTCTTTTCAAATCCTTAACAAACTATCTACCTTCCATCAAAAAAAATTTCAAAGATGTACATATCTCACCAATGGATTCTTCAACCAAAGGTAACAAAATTTGCTTCTTACCATCAACCCAAATAGAATATCTATTCAACCTTCCATCATGTATAGCATGTCTATCATATTGCCAAGGTTTACTCAACAAAATATGACAATAATCCATAGACATAATATCACAAAACACCTTATCATAATACTTTCCAATCTTTAGATTCACAAAACATTGTTCACTCACCATTAATGTATGCTCATCCTTGATCCATGAAATATAATAGAGGTTTTGATGATTCATCCTCTCCAACTTCAACTTTGTAACCATCTCCTCGAATGCCAAATTCTCCAAGCTTCCACCGTCAACAATTACCTTCCAAACTTTGTCTGCAACTCTACATCTGGTCTTGAACAAACTTTTTTTGATAGGATCTTGCTTATTCTTCTCACTCCATAGTATACTTTGGATCATGAGATTTCCTTCCTTTTAAGCTTCATTAGGTGACTCCTCTTGTACTAAATCATTTCTACTAATACTGATCTTCTTTCTTGCATGTGTACACTCAAAGGAGTTTTGTCCTTCCTCTCTACAATTGTAACAAGTCACTTGGAACCCTCTTCTACTATAACCACCTTGGGAGTAATTTCCTCTTACTTGGCATGAACTTCCACCTTTCCATTCAGTCTTTCCTTCGTCTTGAGATATGTGTGAAATTGACTTGTCTGGTTCAGATCTACTGTTTTCACCATGAGATCTACCTCTTCCTCTAGGGAATCTACCACCTCTGCCTCTTTGTCTTTTCTCATATCTTTTGTTCCACTTCTCCTTGGCTTTTAGGGAAAATTGATATGCCTCTTCAATGCTTTCCATCTTGACCAAGCTAATCTCATCTTGTATAGAACTTCTCAAACCATTTAGATATCTTGCTACTCTTTCCACCTCATCTTCAACATGGCTAGATCTGATGTCTAATCTATAGAATTCCTCAGTATAGTATTTCATAGATTTATCCTTCTTCTTTAAGATTTTCATTCTCCTAATCAGGTTAATCTTATAATCACAAGGTAGAAAATTGCATTTCAATTTGTTTACCATCTTACCCCGTACCTTGATTTTGTCTTTACCTTTCTTCTTTCGATCCAATTGTAGATGTTCCCACCATAAGGATGCATGACCTTTTAGCTTTGTGCTTGCAATCTTCACCTTCTTATCCTCTAATACATTCTCATATTCAAAGTACTTTTCCATCTCAATTATTCAGTCAATCAATTCATTAATCCAAATTTACACTATACTGAGGAGGATTAAACTGAGGTATGGATTTCAAAAATTTCAAGGCTCTCAGGAATCTCTCTTCTTCCTGGTCCATCACAGGTGTAGGTGCAGCTTCACCTTGAACCTCTTCAGATTCATCATCACTAACATCCTCAAGATTTCTTCCTCTATTCTGGGATGTCTCAACAACTTCCAATCTAGCAGCCATATGTCTAAGCATATCAGCTAGACCTGGATCCACATCTCCTCTCCCACAAAACATCTTGAATCCCTCTGCAATTATAGGTTAGATCACAATCTGATACCCCACTAAAATATCACCAACTAGGGTTAGGGTTTACAAGAAGGAACTTAGATATCACCAATTCCCTAATACCACCTGACGCAAGGAGGGAAAGGAGATGGGGCCAAAGGCACTCCCAAATATCAAACCACCTTGCAGACACAAAAATGCGGAAGAAACAACACAATGAGAGAAGAAACAAAAAAGGTCCTTTTGATTAATTGATCAAACTCATTACATGTTGGGATGTAAGGCCTTCCTGGTTTGAACCATATATTCAATGAATTATAATATGATCTTCATACATGTGAGGTCAGAGATCTTCCTTCCAAAATCTTCAATGCTTAATCTTCTATCTTCTAAATTGATATCCCAAAATCCCACTTAACTGCTCCTCGACTATGAACAATGAAACATATATATACAAGAGTCCAACAGAGAGATCAACGCTCAAATCCATAAGAGAGACCCAGATTTAGGTCCACACAAATCCCAATGAGAGACCCCACATTAATTCAACAATAGAAATTAAATGTAGAAGTCAGCTAGAATAGGATAAACATCTCAGGAATATGATCACCAAAAAATAGTAACCTGTCGGTGAGGACAAACACGAGAATTAGAAAACCCATCGATAAGAGAATACCTGAGCAGAAGTAACTCATCGGTAAGAACATACCCAAGCATTAGAAAACCCATCGGTAAAGAGATCACCGAGACCTATCGGTAAAGCGAGAACCTGAGAAATAGAAGACAAACTACAAAACAAAGCAAACATCTTTTTGGTTGAGCAGGATTGCCAATGACCCAAGATGCTCCTGGATTAGAAGTTGATCCAAAGGGGGCCCTATCTAGTGTGCACTATGGTGTTATTCATATTGAATATGTGCAATCATATATTGATTTTAAGTTTGATGAATCAGGTTCTTCACATATTCTAAATCAATATATGAAGTTGTGTAACAATCTCATATTGAAGGATGAACACCAAGTATTTATAGATAAGGGTTTTTCTCATGCGATCAACTTCCCTAATAATTTTGAGGAGGAGTAAGTCATATATGTGTTGATTCATGTGCATGATCAGTTTATGTGGCTTGATCATGCACATAAGATAACCAAGGAGGCTATACACATAGTTAGAGGATTTTGTGCAACCGATAAAGTACCAGTACTTAGGTTAATTCCATATGACGTAGTAATTGATTTAACCAAATATGTTTTATGGTAGATACTGATACTTTTCAGATGGAGGGATTAGTTTCTAAGACCTCTTGAGACATGCCTATGGGTTATGAGGTTGAAGGTGATATGCTAACTTTACATGTAGAAGATCTATTGTGAAAACCCATAGATCCAAATGAGCCTAGATTTGGAACTTATAAAGAAAACAGCATAGAAATCCATGGCAAATTGAACCAATTCGTGATTGAGAAGAAAATAAGAAAAGAGGTTGAACAATTTCCATTGAAGAAAGACTTCACATAGAAAGATATTAATAAGGAAAGAGCAAGATATGAAGTTGATAAGGTTGGCACATCAATGACAGTTAGTGGAAATGATGATGTAGAAGTTATCTCTTCTACAACCGCTGGTTTCCCAATCGATAGGTAGACAAGGAGTGCTATAGTAGTAAAGAAGGAGAAACCCTCTCCTCCAGCTAAGATTCCAGTGAGAAGATCAGTAAAACCAACACAACTTGAGCCCAAAAGAGAAAAGGTGGCTACTGCAACAAAGGTTTCTGGGAAGAGGAAGAAGGAGAAGGAAAAAAGGTACAAATAAGCACTAGATAAAGATCAAAGGAAAAAAGAAGCTGAAAGGAGTGAGGAATAAGGTACTGAATCAAATGATGACCAGAGGGAGATGAAGGCCAGTGGTAAGAAATCAAAGTTAGTTTGATCCCCTATTGCAAAATATATCAAGATTGATTGCATTAAGTTTTTTCAATTGATAAAATAGTGAATCAAGTTAGAAAGTGGGGTGTATTAGTTGATATCCAGAGGAATTATGATAATTTCAATAATAAAGAGAAGAATCTATTGGAGGATGCAGTTGTATTCTGTATGAATGAACTAAGAAAATATCATATTGAGTTACAAGGATAGATTCTTGCATCTCTATATGCTAAGATTGAAGGTAGGTGGCGTGGAGAAATAAAGAAAGAAAAATAATTGATTGAATATGTTTTAGTTCAATTACATATGGAGATGCCAATGGAAGAAATCAAAGAGAATTTTAAGAAAGTGAGACCAATATTCAAGATCAAGAAAAGGTTGACAAGGATAATCAATGGTGAAACTTAGTCAGTTCAAGAGGAAACTAAGACTATCTTGAAGAAATTCTTGGGTCTTGTTGAAGAGAAGGAAGATGAGAATAAAGAAGAAGAGGAAAAGGAAAAATATAGTGATGAACCTATGATTACACAGACTGATGAAGGATGGACAGTTGATGATGTGAAGATCACACTTGATAATGTTTATTTGGATGAGCCCAAGGATACCTTAGACACCATATGTGATGTTCCTGTCATGGATATCTCTGAAGAATGAATGGACATTACAGAGAAATGTGAGGAAGCACCGAAGGAGATACAAGAACAATAAGAAAGGGATATAGAGAACAAAGGAACCAGTCAAGATATGACCAAATAAGAATTAATTGGTATGGATGAAGGTATACCAACTATTAAAGGGAAAATAGATTTAAGTAATATGAGTCCTAAGGAAATGATAAATATTGCTATGTCTATTAAGTCTCAAACAAAGAAGGAGAAGATGAAACAAGAGGCACAAGTTATACTAACTGCAAGAGATATACTATTTGACTTAGAGCTTGAAGTACATTATGATGATAAGGCCACACCAATTGAACAATTAGCTAAATTGGTCAAACTACTGGAAAGCAAATACAAAGTCTAGAGGATGCTGCTACAATGAGACTAGAAATAGATAGTGAAAGGAAGAGGTCAAATTTTTTGGCTCAATCTATTGTACTTGACAAAAATAGATTAACGATGGAAGTAAGCAAGGTGAAATAATATCTAACTGAAGATGGTAAGATTCTTACCTCAACTTCTGATTTTTCACAATTTTTGAAGGAACTAGATAGGAAGAGATGTGAAGCTAATAGGATCTAAGGCTATTGACATAAAATTTTGATATTATCAATGGCTCAACTATAATTTTTGGAGCACAAGTTTGTGTAATAAATCATAAGCTTCAAGCTTATAGGAATGAAAAGTAAAAAAGGATTTCAAACTTAATGAAACTACAAAGTATTTTGATTCCTAAGTTGGAGATTTTGCAAAAAGATGTTAAAGAGGCTGATATAGTGTTAGTCTCACCTTCGTCATGCACTATAGAAGGATTGGAGGAACTTTCACATTTGATGCATGGACATATACTTATCATGGATAACGTACTGAACACTTGGGTTGATGAATTACAGTTTTTAAAGGTCACTTTTGGTGATGTATTCGATAGATTTTAATAGGTATATGTTTCTATGTCAATAACATTTAGAATTTTTGTTATCTTTTGTAATACCTTTGTCATTATTTGCAAAGGGGGAGTAGTATAGAGTGAAAAATTGTGGCTATGTATTTGTAAGGTGGTGTAGTATAGGTATATCAGTGCAATATGTTGTATGAGATTGCATAATCTATTTTGT
Organism: Thuja plicata; assembly: GCA_018584345.1. Classification (NCBI taxonomy): domain Eukaryota; kingdom Viridiplantae; phylum Streptophyta; class Pinopsida; order Cupressales; family Cupressaceae; genus Thuja; species Thuja plicata. Next base: position 5,923,348 of record MU225325.1, on the reverse strand, counting down.
AATTACCTTAGGGGGAGTTATCCTAAGAGGGACTTATTTTTTAAGCTCTGTACTTGATTTTCATAGTTAGACACTTAGAAATTTTTCCTAAGTGTTTCTATCAATGCCAAAGAGGGAGATTGTTAGCATTATGATGAAGACGATCAAGTCCTAGATGCTTGCAGTATGTTGTAGTGGTGACATTGATGGTAACAAGTCTTCTAGGTTGATTTAATTTATTATACTAGTGATGAATGTGACTACACAAGGATTTTTCTAAGTATTTAGCGTATCAGTGATAATACAGACAGATTTGGTAAATTCAGTGTGTGATGTTGATTCTACAAATTCAGATGGTGTGGTTTGACAGGAAGTATCTAAAAAATTAGGTTTTACTAAATCTATGATTGCATAAGCTAATCAATTTATATGCATAGATTTGAGGAAAACACTAGTGATATTAGTAAGGATAGTGAATAGTCAAACTGATCTAGTCAAATTGAATAAGTTGATTTAGCGGTGACGTCAAAGTCAAAGACTGATTAGTTTAAGTATTGAATTGCCAAGGGCCGACATTGAACAATACAAATTCATATGTTGACATGATTACCTATGAATTTTGATTGATATTTAGAGGCCAACTCAGGTAACACATTTTTGGGTTATTCCACTGAGCTAAATGTGTTTATAAGAGATGAAGTTGTTAAGAGAAATGTTGTTATTTTTGTTGTGATGATTGTGGTAGTTGAAGGTGAAGTTTGTATGATCAGAGAAGAATAGTGAGAAGAACATAAGTAGATATATCATGTAGAAGGTGCCATCATCAGGTCATTCTTTGGGTTTACTTACTCAAGGCAAGTTCTAACAAGATTGTGGTAAAAATCATTTAACAAGGTTACTCCTAACAGGGTAAGCAAGATGCTAACGAGTCTTAAAACTAAATCCTTTAACATTGTGACTTTCAAAAGGAGTTTAAAATCCCTTAGAAAGGTATTTCATAAAAGGACTTTGTAATAGCTCTTAACCAAGTTGTAGATACTCTTAACCATGTGTACCCCTAGCAGGGTGTTGTAATGCTCCTAACATAGCAGATCTTATTGGTGCACTAGTGGGATTTATGGGTGATAATTCCCACCATGGTTTTTACCTTTAAAATGGTTTTCCACACTAAAATATTGGTGTCTCTGTGTTTATTTTGTGGATGTATGCTATGTTATGTTTTTATGTTACATTTAGCTTTGCATGGTGGTTACTTTGGAAGTTGATGAAAATATTTTGTAGATCATTAGTTTCACTGATTCACCCCCTCTCATTTCCTTAAATTACTACCATCATCTTTCTTACATCTCTTACACTTGCTGAAAGTATTTTATTGCAATTTTACTCTTACATAGCTACTTTTAGGTACCCATAAAGCATCACATGACAAGTTTTTCAAACATGTGAGTAATTCTCTTATTGGAATTATATTTGAATGATGTACTGAGAGGGGAGGGGTGAATTAGTACCTCTAAAACTTTTCTTGGTTAACCCATTAACCCTTAATCATCAGTTTGTAAATTATCTTATCTAACTGTTCATCTTTCTTTATGTATATGCAATCATAACATAAGTTCTTTAATATGTAACCATACAAGAAACATTCATGAAAATAGATAACACATGACACAAGATATGATATCACAAAAAACTCTTGTTAGGAAGTAAAAACTGCAGTGGGGATTGTTACCCACAAGACTTCACTATCTATAGATAAGAAGGGGCCGGTTAAGGCTTACAATTGGTCACTTCTAATGACCTACCTTGTTAGGAGTATTACAGTGGAGGCCTATTAAGATCTACTTTTTTTGAAGCTTTAGCAACACTGTTAAGTGTGCACTCTGTTAAGAGATTTGTAAAGAACAGTTAAGTCCACCTTCTACAAAAGGATTTTAGATGTGATGTACTTGTTAGAATGAAACTACATAAGTATTTGATCTGATGATGTTTTCAATCTCTAATTTCTGATAAAAAATCCAATAAAGCTTCCTATGTATGAGTAATCATCTTTCCATGATTGAATAATACCTTTGTCTGCTCGTCGGTAGCCTCTGTGTGTTCTTGATAACTGATGTGATCTATTTTTGAACTTTGCATGAATTTTTCCTTCTACTCCTTAGATTCTCTTCATGGCTAACAACAATAATGAATTCATAATTCACAATTGATTTAACATCTATTTATACTACATTTTAGCTCTATTCTTGTTTCACGTTTCACAAGTTAACTCTAGATCCAAGGTTTACAACTTGACCTTGATCTTTAGTTAGATATGTTTTAGATCCATTAGGATGCTTTAAAATATTTACATAAAGCTTTCTTGACCCTCAAGTAATGATTTAAAACAAATTAAAACTCTAAAAATAGAACTACAATGCTCTATCTGACGTGTAAAACTCAAATCCACTATTTGTGGGTTCTCTAACTGACTGTCGGTTCTGATGGTCAGGCTTCCCTGTCAGTTTGTCTATTTCTTTTCTGTTGGTGTTCCTTTCTTGAACTTTTCATCAGGTATGCCTTTTCTGCTCTGTCAGTTTTATTCTCAAAACTGTATCGTCGGTGATGATCTCCATGTTATGTTATTGACCCTTCAGTGATGTCCTATTAACTTCGTCAGTGTAATACTTGTCATTTTATCATAACCTTTTTTTTCTTTTGGGTATGCTCATTGTTTTCCGGTTATTCTTGTAGTCCATCGGTTATGCTTGTACCGATGATCTCTGTCAATGTTTTTCACTAAGTGTACTAATGGAAAAATTAATGTCATCAATCTCCCCCTTTGACATTAGTATAAAAAACATGATATGTGCAACATACTAAATGTATTAGTATGTACACCTATGTATACTTCTTCCTAAGTCATTTGAATGACTCCCCCTATGTATATGTAGGTAAGTGTAAGTATATATACATTTCCTTATGTACTTTTCTTTTCCCTTTTTTTTGATATATTGTACATAGCTATCTTTACATATTTGTTCCTCTTGTACATACAATATACATTTCCTTTCTATTCCTCCTCTTTTGATAATAAAGGCAAAGGTACTTACATCTTGTCAAAAAGGTGGGAATGTGAGGACTTGATCTCCTCCGTCAGCTTTTCCCATTTTTCCTTCAGCATTTCTAGAGCCATGTGCTCAAGTGATATCCTTACATGTATATCATAGATTCTTTCTACTACAAACATCTCTGGGGTTGCAATTAGGTTTCTTTCTTTAGAAATATGCTGATGTAGAATAGTAAGATTAGGCAAGATGTGTGCCTATAGTTTGGTAATCTCACCTCTAAGTTGTGTTTCAACATCCCATATTTCTTGCCTTAGCTTGTTAGCCTCAATGACCTTGTCATGATGCACCTTGATACTGTCTACATTTGAGGTTAGGATTTGTGCACTCACTGTGACATTAGAATCTATCTCTATTAACTTGTCACTATTTTCCTTTGTAAAATTTTCAAGCATGCACATCTTTTGAACTAAGGTAATTGCCTCAGCAATCATTGGCTCTAATTGATCAGTTAGTTCAGAGAGCTTTACCTTGTTCAGTGCCACTTCTTGGCTGATCTTATCAATTAACTTGTATTGATACTTTTTCTCTGCTTGTTCTTCCATAGCTTGTTCTGCATCTATATTCTGGTCTGTGATGGCATTGGTAAGAACAACAATTTTTTCTTTAACTGTAGCATTTTGCTCAAGTTTCACCTCAGGAACCAGTTGTTGTAGAATGTCTCTTGCCTTGTCAAGTACCATTGTTTCCCTATGTTCCTGTATCATTTTCTTCTGAATGGCTTTCCTTTGACATAGTACTCCAAACTCTTGCAGTTTATCACTATCTAAAATAGTAATATCCCAGTTTGGGACTTCTATTACTTCATCCAGTGTAACAACCAAAATGTCTTTCTTCAGTGCTTTCTTCTTCTTCTTCTTTGTCTGGGTGGAAGATTGATGTACTACCATTTTTAAAGCTTGAGATTGGGTTGACTTGGTAGGTGAGGGTTGAGAAGATGAAACATCCTATTGTTTCTATTCTGAGTCCACCGGCTAGTTTGGTGAAGACGTCTCCTCATTGGCCTTAGGTGTATCAATAGATATATCTTCTTTGTGTTTTATGCCTTCATCCTGCTTGACTCTTTCACTTTTATCCTTTTCTTCAACCTTTCTCAATGTATCCTCAGCTTTGTTATCTGCCTCTTTGTTTTGTTCATTTGACACTTCTTGTTGATTGTCGGTTGCATTTTTCATTTCTGTATCTGTATCCTTTTGAGTGTTGGATGCATCTTTGTTTTCATCAGTACCCATATCCTTGGGCATATCATCATCTTTCTTAGATTATTTGTCCTGGCTTGATTGAATATCAATAGCAACTATTAATATATTCATGTTTGTCAGTGTATTGACTGTTGCAGTGTTAATAGTTGAATCCTGACTGTCGGTATTGCCCTGTACAATATTTATGTCTTCATCTTTTTGTACTTCTATTGATGGGTCTTTTCCTGTAGTGGTATTGAAAATGTTGTCTAACCATGATTCATTATTTATATCATCATCTAAGTTACCTTTTATTGTTAACTCTTCTTTGGTAACTTCTTCATCCTCTAAACTGATGTGAATTGGACTTGCTGGTACTTGATTTTCCTCACTATTTTTAGGCCATTCTTAATCTATAATATCAACTTGTTTCTGGCCAATTATTTGAACTTCTTCACTATCTAACTTTGCTATTGAGTTATCTTTCTGAGTGATTGTTTCCTTCTCATAACTTCTCTCCTCAGTAGGATTGAGTATCTTGCTCCATTTATCATGAGTTTCTTTTTCTAGCTCTATAAGCTTTTCTTCAAGAAATTTGTAAGCTCTCATTTTGGGTGAGAAGTTTTTATCATATTTCTCCATGATTTCATTTATTTCTTCTCTTTTTGATTTAGGAGGCATAAGAGAAACAAGTACTCTTTCTCTTATCCTCTTCTCCTCATGGAGTACAAATGGAACCTACAAGATAATCTTATCAATAGTTCTTGTGGTACTTCGCGTGTAGCTAATTGAAGTGGGACATAATAGTGTCTGCACATTTTAGCTATAGTTGCATCTTCAATTTTATTCTGTTCTACAGAGTCCCATTTCAACCATTTCCTAATCTTAGGATGTGCAATAGATGATGCTTCTGAAATGTACTTACATATTTCATCAAGGTTTTTAGTAGTTGATGTTACCTTTGCTATTTCCTTTGTTTGTTTGATTGTAGTGTCAGGATCATCCATAGCTGAGTCCTCTAAGTCCTCATTTGTCTAAACAAATTTCCTCCTTTTGGTAGGTGTCCTAATTGGTTGTTTTCCCTTTGATGTGTCATGTTTCCTTTTATACACCTTTCCTTTTACCATGGGAGAAGGAGTTGCATCCTTTTCTATCTAAATCCTTGTTCTTCACTTCTTAGGTGGAGGAGGAGGTGGTGAATCAGATTATTCTTCCTCTGATTCATTTTACTCTATTGTATCACCTATGGGTAGCTGGTCCTCAGTGAGTTCCTCCTTACCCTCTTGTTCCTCTTCTCCCTCAGAAGATATATTTAAGTTCTTTTTCAGATTCTTCACCATTCTGCTTGACTGTTTTACAGCTTTATTGATAGAAAGATTTGTTTTAATATTTTTTTTGGCCTCTTCATAGGTGCCAAATCTTAGTTTCTTGTTGTCCACTGGTTCATTCAGTAGTGCCTCAATGCACTCATTTGCTTTTCCTATTTTGATTTCATATTCTAAATTTGAGAGCCATGATTTCCTAGGTACTACTGTTTGGATGTACATGAAATCAGTATCTACCATGAAACATATATTCTCTCTGTGTTCCTCTATCAGATTTTTCAGGAATTCTTGTTCTAGCTTGCAATATTTCCTTAATGGTTTTGAAATATTCATGCATAACATTATCAAAATCTATTCCTAGTGATTCTATGAATTCACCTATCTGAATGGTTATGGGTCTGCTTGTGTCCCATACATCTTTTCCTATATAAGGAAAGTATTCTTCAAAGTAAAAGAATATGCACATTACGAGGGAACCAAACTTACAAGTGTTTGTCCTTGAAGATCTTATAGTGTGCATATTCTCCTCTAGTTGATGTAACAGGATCTCTGCAAGATCCATCTTCTTTCCCTGTTTGATGATTTTGTATGCTGTGCTCATAGCAGTACTTGATATGCTATTCATTTTTCTCACCTGGAAGATTTTATATCCAACAACACATGCTACAAAATTCACTTCTACATTGGTAATGGTGTTGACCTTGAGTGCTCTTTTATCTGATTTAGCACCAGTCAATTTTTCCACTTCTGCCAGGGATGGGTGCTTGTGAGCTTGTGGTTTATCAGTTGTAGGATAACTAGTAACCATGTGAATAACATCCTTAGTTATTGGTTTTGGCTTATTAAGCCATAAAGTCTTTTTGTGAACTCTGCTAAGAACAATCTTTATCCATTCTGTTTTGAAGACCTTGGGAAAATACAGTGCATTCATGAGTCCCTTTACTTCCAGATGTCTATGTTCTTCTTTGAGATTTCTAGCATCATCACATAATGCCCAGTAGGCATTATCTAGGTCTAGATCTCCTATTTCTAAGATCTTATAGTGTATATAGGACCTTACGTCCTCTACCAACAAAACCCTAGGTGGGATTCTGGAGAATGCTCCAGAATCATTGGGTTGTGATGCTATTTCTGGGTGTATCTTGAATTTGGGTTCAGCACAAGATCCTCTCCTGACAAGCTTGAAATATTTCTTCTTATCTTCCTTAATCTTCTCAACTCTAGAAGTCGATGCCATTGTGTTGCAAAAATTTAGGGCTTTTCGCAAATAAAATAGTGTGGTCGGTGAATTTGATTACTTACGGATTCTCTGTGATTGCCTATGAATGTGAATGCTTTGTGTCAAATTGATTCTTTCTAGGTTGCACTCCAAATTTCTTGAAATCGCTTTGCTCTGCTCAAAAATTGCAGGTGCAAAAACGAGTTTACCCGTCAGGCTTTTATAACCTTTTCATGCCCTAAGTTGTCATTAATGCTCACCAACTCATCGGTATACAAAGACTGAGTTTGTCAGTAGAGGTATTCATAACATCTTTGATGTCTGTGCAAAGCATCAGGGTTGCTAGCAGATTTGGTGAATTCACCGATGATGGTCAGTAAAGTGGCTAAGACAGCTTTTGTTGCTTCAAGGTTCATCGATGTCCATCAGTTTACACTTAACTTTTGTAATGAATGATACATTTTGGTAAGTAGTGATAACTTTTTTGTGTGTATTGAACGATGCAAATTGTTCCCAATAATCGATGGTTTCTTTTCAATATTTTAACAAATAACAATATATTACATCTTTATTCATGCTAATATTACAATATGAACTATGTGTAATGGAACCGATGCATAGTATAACTAGACATAATGCAGTTCCATACATACTTGTGCAATCTAGTTGGATGTAGTGATGACATGAGATCCATTGGATGGGGTGTCACCATTTGCATTGCTTGTTCCAACACCTTTAGTGTTTGTAGCTTTTACCCACATCTTGTTTCTCATTCTCTTGATGTCATCAATGGTATTTCCATTGGGATGTGTACTTGTGTCTGTCAGTCGGTCTTTGCAATCTTTTATCACATGTCCAACCTTATGACAATGAAAACATGCCATACCTAGATTGGTCCAACCTCTTGACCTTCTGGTCCACTTTCTCATATAGTTGGCAGCAATATGAGCATACTTTCCACATGCTGTGCAGTTTACCCATGTGTTATTGTCCCAAACATATGAGTTACCTACTCTTGTTGGTATGTAGCTATTATCATTTTCTTTTGGTGTCTAGGCCTTGTTGTTCTTTTTCCAGCACTCCTCATGTGTATGCCCATTCATCTTGCAGGTAGGACAGTACTTGTCCATGTAGGTTTTCTTCTTTGGATTTGTCACTTTGGATCTGCACTCATATGCCTTGTGTCCTTTCTTTTGACATTTATAGCAATTACCAATGAAATAAGATTGTGCTTGAGAAATACCTTTCATTTTTCTTTTGTAGATGTTTGAGGTGTGGCCAGGTTTTCCACAGTGATTGCATGATAGCTTCTTGGATCTTGGGGTTGTGAAAGCATTCCTTTGACTAGTTGATTAGAAGATTCACCTTTCTTGTTGTACCCTAATCTTCTGTAGTTGTTGACTCTTCTCTGTCCATCAAGAAAATCATCCATCCTTTTGTTTCTATCTTTATCTTTCTTGATCAATTCATTGTGTTGATTCTGTACTTTGATTTCATGCTTCAATTTTTCATTCTCTTCTCTTAGCTCACTGATAATCTATATTCTTTCAATGAGTTTTGTGTTTAGTCTATTTTCTTCTTGACTCATGAGAATAATCTAGTTGGTAACCTCATGGTGATGCTCATTAAGTCTTTGAATATCTGATTCTTTCTCTTGCAGCTTCTCTGTTATTTTCCTCCTATCATCAATGGCTAGTGTTCTTTCATTTTTATCTTTTCTTGCATCATTTATGACATCAATCATTTTCACCATTTGAGTTTCTTGACCGATTTGTAGCATCTTGATTTGTTCTGTTAGATGTAGATTAACCTCTTGTAGACTTTTGATTTCTTCTACTGATGCATCTAAAGCTTTTCTTGTTGATGATTCTGCTGTATCAAAGTAATCTTGTATTTCTAATTCTTTGTAGTCCTTCTCATTCAGCCTAGTTGCCATAATCTTTCTTTCATCAAGAATTTTTCTTAAGTTGATTCTCGCCTCTTTACACTGCTCATAGTTTATCTACATTTACAATTGCTCATTCTCAATAGTCTTGTCTAGTCTGTACTTTTCCATTGCTCTGATCTTTTCTCTTAAGTCTTTAAGCTTTTCAAGAAAGAGACTTAACTCTGATACCAATTGTTGGAATTATATTGGAATGATGTACTGAGAAGGGAGGGGTTAATCAGTACCTCTAAAAATTTTCTTGGTTAGCCCATTAACCCTTAAACATTAGTTTGTAAATTATCTTATCTAACTGTTCATCTTTCTTTATGTATATGCTATCATAACATAAGTTCTTTAATATGTAACCATACAAGAAACATTCATGAAAATAGATAACACATGACAAAAGATATGATATCACAGAAAACTCTTGTTAGGAAGTAAAAACTATGGTGGGGATTGTTACCCACAAGACTTCACTATCTGCAGATAAGAAGGGGTCAGTTAAGGCTTACAATTGGTCACTTCTGATGACCTACCCTTTTAGGAGTATTACAGTGGAGACCTGTTAAGATCTACTTCGCTTGAAGCTTTAGCAACACTGTTAAGTGTGCACTCTATTAAGAGATTTGTAAAGAACAGTTAAGTCCACCTTCTACAAAAGGATTTTAGATGTGATGCACTTGTTAGAATGCAACTACATAAGTCTTTGATCTGATGATGTTTGCATTCTCTAATTGCTGATGACAGATCCAATAAAGCTTCCTATGTATGAGTAATCATCTTTCCATGATTGAATAATACCTTTGTCTGCTCATCGGTAGCCTCTGTGTGTTCTTGATAACTGATGTGATCTATTTTTGAGCTTTGCATGAATTATGCCTTCTTCTCCTTAGATGCTCTTCGTGGCTAACAACAATAATGAATTCATAATTCACAATTGATTTAACATCTATTTATACTAGATTTTAGCTCTATTCTTGATTCACACTTTGCAAGTTAACTCTAGACCCAAGGTTTACAACTTGACCGTGATCTTTAGTTGGATATGTTTTAGATCCATTAGGATGCTTTAAAACATTTACATAAAGCTTTCTTGACCCTCAAGTAATGATTTAAAATAAATTAAAACTCTAAAAATATAATTACAATGCTTTATCTGACGTGTAAAACTCAGATCCACTATTTGCGGGTTCTCTAATTGACTGTCGGTTCTGATGGTCGGGCTTCCCTATCAATCTGTTAGTTTTCTTTTTCGTCGGTGTTCATTTCTTGAACTGTTTGTCAGGTATTCCTTTTCTGCTCCATCGGTTTTTTTCTCAAAACTATATCATCGGTGATGATCTCCATGTTATGTTATTGACTCTTCGGTGATGTCCTGTTGACTTCATCAGTGTAACACTTTTCAGTGTTTGTCGGTCAATTCCATACTTATCATTATCTCGTGACCTCTTTGTTCTGTTGGGTATGCTCGTTGTCTACTGGTTATGCTTGTAGTATGCCGGTTATTCTTGTAGTCTGTCAGTTATGCTTGTACCAATGAACTCTGTCAATATTTTTCAGTACTAATGGAAAATTAATGTCATCATCTCTCTCTTTTACTTTGCCTCCCCTTTGGATTACATTTCACCTATGTGGTATCCACCTAAGATCCACATCATCAAGGCATCCAAAACTCTATAAATAGAGCCCCTCTCCAAGCATTTGGACCATTTCTTATTGCAATATCATAATGCTCCAATTTGTTTTCAATAATTCATAGTTTCATAATTGTATCTTGCTCTTTGCATTCATATTTTCATAATTGCATTTTTATCTTGCATTTATGATCGTAATTTCATATTTAATGCCATGATGTTCTCATTATTATGTTAGTTGCAAATTCATGTTATACTTGCACATCATAATAATTTAGTATCATTTAATTTCACTTCAATAGTTTAAATCTTGCATCTATATACTCATCATTTGGTTCACATCAAAAGTTTTCTCCTTATACCAATCTTGTGATTTCTTGAACCTTCATCTTGGTTGCATTATAAACTACATGTTGTCATCTTGCATCATAATCATGTCTTTGGATACTAAATTTGTCATAGTTATTATTCTATCTTGCATCATAATCTTAGTTTTATACATTATAACACTCATAGTAGCTTAAGTTATTACATTCTTGCATGTCATTTAAATCTTGTTCACTAGGTTGTCATCTGACTGGTCTTTTTGTCCATCTAAGAGAAAATTTTCTAAAGATAAAATAGGTCCCTCATGATAGAGTACCATGGAAAAATTTTAGAAACTAATGTGCTTATATTTTATTTAAATTTCTTATTAGATTCTAATCTAATGTTTCATGGGTGTGTTGGTTATGCTTTTGTTTTACTAACCTAATTTTCCAGCACACACATAGCTTTTGAGATTTTTGAACTGGAGGAAAGCCATTGGTAAAATAAAGGTGATGTATTCAAGGCTACTCAAAATGAAGAATATTATGATTTGGAGGAGGAAGTAAAGTTTTCTAGAAAACTAAAGAAATGATTTGACAAATACAAAGGTTAGTTTACCTTTAAATGCTTCATTTTTGTTAGTGTAGGATAATATGATACTAAATGTCATTATAGATAATACAAGAACAATTATGATGTTGTGTATATATAAAGTGTACCTTCATGAAATTAGATTGTAATCTATCAATTCTATGGAAAGAAAAGTTTAATTTAACACAAAGAATTGACAAAATAACAATAAGCATTCCATGTCTCTCTAACTAAGCATGCTAATGAAGCTCTCATCCTTAATCTCCATTAGTGACAATCCAAGAAAAAAAATTGATGTATGATAATGCATACATCTAGCTCTCAACTCTCAAATTCAAATGGAATTAATTCAACTATGCCCTCAAATTGCTCAATTATGCTCTCAAATTGTTCAATTATGCTATGATCTCAATGAATTTCTCTATAGTGTAGATGCAATTGCTCATGAATGTCTAGGATTAATAATTGTTAGAGTAATCAGTTAGTTCTTACTCTTTTTCGCTTAAGCTATCTCTTAGGTGCATATAATTAATACTTTATATTAATTATATTGCGCAATCTAGCTTTTATGTTTTTAGGGTTTGTTCACCTTTATAGGTTGAACTTTGTAATGTTTTGTCATAACTTAGAGAAATATATTGTGACTCTTCTTTTGAGCATCTCTGTGTTCTGCTTTTTCATTTCTGTGCTTCTACTTTGTATCAGGTTATTTGCATGCAGGTGTATTCAGGGTCTGTGGATTTGCATGTTTCTCAAATCCTACATGGTATCAGAGCTGCCCTGCTGCTGTCTGGTTTGAAGGTGTTTTGAAGCCATGATTCGAAGACGTCAGTCATAGCCTCTCTAGGGTTTTTTTGTGATTTTTAAGGAGGCACTTTTTTTTGGAGTCACTTGAACAAAAACGGACTCTGCCATTGCATTCAGAAGGCCCAGGAGAGTTGAAATCATATAAAACTTGACTAGTTTGGCCTCCGTGAGCACAGGCAAATTTTTTTGGCCTACTAGGGCCGTACGGACACACAAAATGAGAAATTTTTCAAAAAAAATCAATTTTTATTGATTTTTTGCGTTTAAAATAGCGCTGCCAGTGTAATTTTATTCGCGCCACCCGGGCGCCGCCCCGCGGCCACCCGGGCACCGCCCCGCCGGCCACCTCAGCCCGTCGGCCGCCTCTGCACCGACAGTCCACCGCCCAGATCAGCGGCTCAGCTCGCCGACCACCCCCGCTCGTTGGCCGCCCCTGCACCGCTCACCGGCCACCTCCGCCGGAGTCCGCCACCAGTCCGATCCTCTGCGCAGGGCTGACGTCACCCTGACGTCAGCGCTGGCATATTTTTTCCGGCCGGATTTTTTAAATTTTCTGGCCAAATTTGTTTTCCCGGCAGTCAGAAATTTTTTTCCGGCGGTCTTTTTGACGGCCGTCAAATTTAACCCAGCAAGCCGGTGACGGGCGTTTGGCCGTCAATTTTAGCCCAGGGACTAGTTTTTTCCAGCAAGCTCACTCTTCAGGGCACCTGTTAGTTTTTTGCTCATAACTTGGGCATACGGTGTCCTTTTTTAGAAAACAAAATATTGTCGAAAAGGTATTTCCGAGATGGATGCATTGGTGCAGGTCTCATTTCCTGATTTTACTATTTGGTTGCCAATTTTTGCATTCAAATTTGTGGCTTTGTTTGTGCTCCTGTTTGGCTTCTGGAACTCAGGTTTTTCTCTCATTTTTTCTGTGCTTTCAGTAGTTGCTTATTTGTGGTGCATAGGGGATAGGATTATACATTATGGGGGGTGCATTTTTACTTTCTATCATTTCATTCAGAAAGACCCTTCTACTTCCGTCTTATTCTTCTTTCAATGTCAAACCCCTCTGTGGCCCGACTGACACCTCACAACTACCACACATGGAAGCCACACATGACCAGACTCCTCATGTCACGAGGTTTATGGTCCTGCATGGATGCCGTTCAGCCAGTTCTTCAGAGGCCTTATGAGGCTCTTATGCATAGAAACGGGATGGATGAGGCAATGGGCCTCATTGCCATGAACATTTCAGATGGGTTGTTGTTCCACCTGGATGGTTTGACTACACCCAGGGATATGTGGGACAAGTTCTCCACCTTGTTTGGCACCATGGATCA